>JBBMOL010000852.1:0-63885 GCA_037954665.1 Laguncularia racemosa
ATTTTTTTATTCAAAAATTTTTTTCACTTACAAGGTGACAACCGATTTCAATGTGCTTTGTGTGTTCAGGGAACACGGGGTTTGATGCTATATGTAAGGTGATTTGGGTTTTATTACAAATAAATTTTTCATTGGTTGTAAACTAGGGGAAACCTAAGTTCTTCTAATAAATGCTTAAACTAGAGCAACTCACAAGTTGGGGAATGCCTTTTGCTTTATATTCAGATTCTGCACTTGATCTTGCTACTGTATTTACTTCTTCCTCTTCCATGAAAAAAAGATTACTACCAATGAAAACACAATATCCTGTGGTTAAACTCTTGTCCTTTGGGTGAATTTGGGCCCCACTTAGCATATGTGTATCTGACAACAGGGTACCTGCCCATATCTTTATAAAAGGGATACCTCAACTTAAAGGGATCCTTTATGATAATTTGAAACGAATAACAACATTCCAATTACTAGTGCGAGGTGAGCCCATGAATTGGCTCACTATATTTAACTGCAAATGATATATTGGACATGTTATAGTGAGACAATTTAGTCCAACTAACCTTTTGTAACTCTTTTAGGTCATCTAGAGCATCTCCTTTTATTAGGCAAAAGCTTAACATTGGGTCCATAGGTGTATCAATTGGTTTTGCTCTAAATCAAACTTTTATATAAATCGAGTACATACTTCCGTTGGGAGAGATATTGCCCCTTTTTGAAAACGAGCCCAAATTCATTGCCAAGAAAATATTTCATATTGCTTTTGTCCTTAGTTTGAAAAATTTTTGCGTAAGAAGTCCCCTTTTGTTTTTTGTTTCCCTTTTTGGTCATCTCTTTTAAATCCCTAATATTATTGACATATACAACCAATATAATTTTTTACCAATTTTGTTTTTGATAAAACACAGAATGATCCGAGTTACATTTTCAAAAAACCAAATTTCATCACAATTAAGCTAATTCTAAACCCAAAACCCAAGGGAAGTGGAGATTGTTTAAGCCCCATAAAGAAATTTTTTCCCGGTAACAAATCAGCCCCACTTCCTTTAATAACAAAACCTGGTGGTTGTTACATATATAGCTCTTTCTCCCAAAATCACCATAAATAGGCCCTAGGAGTAGTATTTAAGGGTAGACCAGAAAAATATCTTGTTAGTTGAGAACTACTTGAGAGCAAGGTGCTCTTGGAGGAGTCACAGCTGGCTTCTTTGTAACTTTTCCCAATCCTATTTATAAAACTACCAATTTTTGCCCTAAAGGAACCCTAGGTATAACAGGAAGTCTGTATTGAGTTAGGCTACCTTTCTTTCTCTCTCTCTTGATTTGGTGTTACTTTGGCCCTTGTGACAACTCTCAGCATCTCTCTCCTCTATTGTTCTATCTGTACACACCGCCTTTGCTGCAACTTATATTGTATTTGGCAGTCTAGAAATGCTTTTTCACATAGGGAATTATGGCCAACAGGCTGATGCCTTGGCTAGAAGGATTATTGCTTATATGAACTTAAATATCTACAGTTTGTATTTGGTATACACTGGTCTCTGATTTATGATTCTGAACATAGCTTTTTGTGAAGTCTTTGAACTGTTTGTGCATCTTAGGAGTTCAATAGGCATTTCTAATCTTCTTAACTTGCTGATGTAGCCAGTGTTTAGCAAATAATTTCTCATAATCAATACATTTTAATGAATTACTGAAAAGAAAAAAATTCCTCTTCCTAAAGTATTCGTACCTGACTGCATAAAACACAAAATTTATTTTTTTGGATTAGTTTATCAAACTCAAAGTTTAAACCAGCCAAAGAATTATAAATTCTTTCCCTTATAGCAAACCCTTGTAGAAAGGCTGCTTTGCCGTTATACCTCATTTGGATACAGTGATAATGGTCAAGTCAATCTCTTGCTGTAATGTTTGCTGGAGATTAGCATATTCAGTATTCAGTTGTCGACTGGGCTCTCTATTTGGTAGATGCCACTTTGTTTCTAATTTCATAGATCTGAGCAGCATCATGGAATTTGGAGTAGGTAGTCTTCAATTCCTCTTGAATCTCTTTGACAGTGCTTTGTAGCATAACAATATCGCTTATTTCTGGTATTATGGAATTCCACAACCAAGACATCACCAAAGTCTTGCTCATCCCTAGCACAAAAAATAGGTCCCCTTCCTTAGGTCCAGTCCTGGGTATACAGTTCAAATTACCTCTTCCCTTCAAGAACGTGTAAATCAATCAGGAGCATCAAATAATTTTTTTCCTTTCAGCTGATAAGCTGCTTGGATATTCTGCAACTCCCCACTTTGTGTCATGATGTCTCATTCAATGTTGCTAGTTGCTTTAAGTGTTTCTGCAAACTTGAGGGGGATAAGTAATGGGTACAGAACAATGGAAGAATAGAATAAGTGCTTTAATTCAAGCACGGGCCTAGTGGCTCTAACACAATAAAAATTTGAATAAAAATCTGGTAATTTTATTGGAAGGGACTAATCCCAGTTTATTACAATAAGAAGAACTTTGGAAACTATTGAACTCATCTGGAGCAAATATCCTAGAATCAAGTGTTACCGCATCGAGGGAAATAACTATTTCATGTAAATTGTGAAGCCACCCCTAAATGGATACATTTAACATTTTCGTAAATAACATGTAATTGCCAATAGAAACTAAAGAGTAGAGTGTAGTGATGGGATTTTAAATTTATTGAACTAGACAATGTGATGATTAATTGATGGTGAGTTGGGTTAGACTAGGGTAATGATGATTAGTACCTGTGGGTATCTTGATGGACCTATTCTCATGTCAAGTGGAGAAAAAGTTAGTCCCCTTGAGGTAAGGGGAAAAATTCTGCCTACTTTTGCCATGCGTGCATTATGGTTGCAAGGATTCTCACCAGACCTTTTTTCCCCTTTCTGTTTCAGAGTGGATTGACTGTCCTTGCACATGGCCCCAATTTGTTGTTTAGGATTTTACCTTGCTCCTATAAACAACTCTCACTAAATTATTCAGTCTTTTCTTGCATTCCCTCTATCATGCCTTCTATGTCTAAAGCGGCAAGAAAGGGACTAAATTATTGCCTTTTGTTATAAATATATATATTAATGTATAATATCCTACATTAAATGTGTTATTATTAACTAGCTATTATTAGAGGATCTTATTTCCTAAAATAGATAGATCAATCCTGTATATATAGACATTAATTCCTATATGAAAAGGCAATGGAATAAGATTAGTATTTATTTTAAATTTACATGGTATCAGAGCATAGGTATATGTAAAAAAAAAATAAAATTTCGTCTTATCTTGTGAACAAGAACGTGCTGCCCTTGAGAGCAAGCAATGTTGGGATCTTCTTTTTTCGTCACCACCAGTTTAGGAGGAAAGACCAGCCTCCGATCGGCCGAACCCCGAAACCAAAGCCCCAGACGACCAGCGCGTGAGGCTCTCACGCCACTTTAGGGTTTCGCTTTACCCTTTCGTCGACTGCACATGAGGGCGCGTTGTGTCAACTCTTCGCCCACCAGAAGCTTCGACGCACTGTTGGTAAGTCCGTTCTACTCTCCTTTGGTGTTGCATTGGTTGAATACATCATCTTGGGAAGCGGGTTTTGTTATGGTTGTCGGAGTTGGTCGCGTTTGGTGATTGGCCGGAGGTTTGTTCAGTTCGATTGAAGTAGTGCGTCTGATCTGTGTTGGGTTTTGTGGCGTCGCTGGCTGTTCGTGGTCTTTTGAGGTTGTCGTTGGTTGGTCGTGTTGGTTCACCGGAGTCATTTGGCTTGTCGGAGTGGATTAGATTGGTGCGGTGTTGTGCTTCGTGGCCGAAGACGTGTTGGTCTGGTGTCTGTTGGTTGGCGTTTGTGGGTCGATCTCGTCGGAGGCTTGGATTTTACATTTTTTTTCCGGGGTACATTGTGATTGGCTATTTTTTTTTCTCTTTGTTACTATTGTGAGAATTTTTCTTTTGTTGTTTGAAATGGATGAAAAAAGCTTAAAATCTCCGGTTGTTGATATGATTCCTGTGACAACTAAGATCACGGAACATAAATTTAATGGGAATAATTTTATGGCTTGGAGCAAAACGGTGCGAGTATATTTGCGAAGTATTGAAAAAGAAGACTATCTTACTGAAGATCCACCAAATGATAACACTAGACAAGTATGGTTGCGTGATGATGCTAGGATATTTTTGCAGCTTAGAAATTCCATTAATAGTGAGATTATCAATCTGGTTGATCATTGTGAATATGTTAAAGAGTTGATGAGTTACTTGGAATCTGTGTATTCTGGAAAAGGGGAATATTTCTCGTATCTATGAGGTCTGCAAAGGTTTTTATCGTACTGAACAATAAGAGTTGCCCCCTTACTGCTTATCTTATGAGCTTCAAGAAAACATATGAGGAACTGAATCCCTTATTGCCATTTAACCCTGATGTGAAAGTACAGCAGATTCAACGAGAACAAATGGCAGTAATGAGTTTTTTAGCAGGTCTTCGTCCAGAATTTAATGCTGCCAAATCTCAGATCCTCTCTAGTCTTGAGATTTCCTCTTTGCAGGAAACCTTTACTTGGATACTTCGCACAGAAAATCCGTTATTTGTTGCTCCTTCTCATCCTACTAGTGCTTTTGTCAACCAAAATACAGGCCGCTCTTCCACCTATAGGAAAGGGGGAGATGATATTTGTGGGCATAATTCAGGAGGAGTTGTGTGCTATTATTGTCATGAGCCGGGTCATTCGAAGCGCACTTGTAAGAAATTGCAAAATCGCAACCTGAGGAAACCTTTTGCACACATTGCTTCCACTAACTCTACTGATGGCTCTTCCTCTGAGAAGAAAATTATAGTCTCTGCAGATGAATTTGCAAAATTTACTCAGTACCAGGAGGCATTAAAGGCTTTATTTCATCATATGTCCGCCGTTGCTGAGATAGGTAAACCCAACACATGTCTCATTTCCTCATCTTCCAATTGGGTCATAGATTTTGGTGCCACAGATCACATGATAGGTAATCTTAATCTCTTCTCAACTTATAAACCCATACACATCCCCTACAAATGTTACTCTTGCTAATGGTTCTAAGTCATGTGTTCTTGGCTCTGGTACTATTAATCCCACTTCTCAGATTTTCCTATCTTCTGTTTGAGTTTACCACAGTTTTTCTTTAACTTACTATTTGTGAGCAAACTCACTTGTGCTATGAATTGTTGCATCTCATTTTATCCCAATCATTGTCTATTTCAGGATCTTATGACGAAGAAGATATTGGTAAAGGACATGAATTGGGAGGTCTCTATATCTTGGATACTCAGGTGCCTAAGTCTGTTGCATGTTCCAGTTTTCAGACACCTTTTGAAGCACACTGCCGAATGGGCCATCCCTCTTTGCCTGTGTTGAAAAAGCTCTTTCCTCATTTTAATAATGTCTCTAGCTTAGAGTGTGAGTCATGTCACTTTGCAAAGCACCATCGTTTATCTTATGTTCATCGAGTCAATAAAAGGGCAAGTGTACCATTTGAATTAGTTCATTTTGATGTATGGGGTCCCTATCCTATTATGTCATAGATTGGTTTCAAATACTTTGTTACTTTTGTGGATGATTTCTCTCGCATGACTTGGCTTTATCTCATGAAAAGTCGTTCTGAGGTATTTTCCCATTTTACTAGTTTTTGTGCTGAAATCCAAACACAATTCAATATCTCTGTCCAAACCTTAAGAAGTGATAATGCCAAAGAATACTTGTCTCACTCATTTCGGACATATATGATTCAAAATGGCATCATTCATCAGTCCTCAGTGTTGATACACCTTCTCAGAATGGAGTGGCTGAAAGGAAAAACAGACATTTCCTTGAGACAGCGAGAGCCCTCTTATTTCAAATGAATGTTCCTAAACGATTTTGGGTTGATGCAGTATTTACTGCTTGATTCTTGATTAATCGTTTACCTTCATTTGTTCTTCAGGGTGAAACTCCATATAAAAATATTGTTTCCTACAAAACCATTGTTTCCTATTGAACCAAGGATATTTGGTAGTCTCTGCTTTATTCGTGATGTTCGTCCCCAAATAACAAAATTAGGTCCTAAGTCTCTCAAATGTGTCTTTTTGGGTTACTCTAGGGTTTAAAAGGGATATCGGTGTTATTGCCCTCATCTTGATAAGTATTTGGTGTCAGCTGATGTTTCATTTGTAGAAAACAATTCATTTTTTCCTTCACCTATTGGAACACTAACACCGGATGAGGATGATGATATACTGATTTATCATATTACTTATCTGTCTCCAGATATGCCTTCGCCGCTACCGCCACCTCCACCACAGCCTCCTATTCGACATGTCTACTCTAGACGGAGAGACTTGCCTGCTTCATGTCCTGAACCATCCTCTTCTTCCTCATCGGATCCAGCTCCAGACGATCTTGATCTTCCTATTGCTCTTCGAATGGTAAACGTCACTATACCTATCCTATTTCGTCCTTTGTTTCCTATGATAACTTATCATCATCATCATCTTCATTTATTGCATCACTTGATACTGTGACAATTCCTAAATCTATTCATGTGGCCCTTTCTCATCCTGGTTGGCGTGATGCTATGATCGAAGAGATGACTGCCTTAGATACTAATGGCACTTGGGATCTCGTGAATTTGCCCGTAGACAAGAAGGCAATTGGTTGTAAATGGGTGTTTTCTGTTAAGGTTAATCCTGACGGCTCAGTAGCTCGGCTAAAGCTCGTCTTGTCGCTAAAGGTTACGCTCAAACCTATGGCGTTGATTACTCTGACATATTCTCCCCTGTGGCTAAGATGACTGCTATTCGATTATTTCTCTCTTTAGCTGCTACTAATCATTGGCTGCTCTTCCAGTTAGACATTAAGAACGCCTTCTTACATGGCGATTTGCAGGAAGAAGTATACATGGAGCAACCACCTGGGTTTATTGCTCAGGGGGAGTCGGGTAAAGTCTGTCGTCTTCGGAAATCCTTATATGGACTGAAACAGAGCCCTCGTGCTTGGTTTGGGAAATTCAGTCAGGCTGTTGAGACATTTGGTCTTAGCAAGAGTAGATCGGATCACTCGGTATTCTTTAAGTGTTCTGACTCGGGTATGATTCTTCTTATTGTATATGTTGATGACATTATCATTATAGGAAGTGACAACGCAGGAATCTCATCGTTGAAGTCATTTCTTCACACACAGTTTCATACCTAGGATTTAGGATTATTGAAATATTTCTTGGGGATTGAATTGACAAGGAGTAAGAAAGGCATTTTCCTCTCTCAATGGAAATGTGCTTGACTAATTAACAGAGATGGGCAAATTAGGTGCTAAGCCGTGTAGCACATCCATGCTCCCTAATATGTAGCTAACTAAAGAGGGTGAGTTATTTCAGGATCCAGAGAGGTATAGACGTTTAGTTGGGAAATTAAATTATCTCACAGTGACTTGTCCCAATATTGCTTATCCCGTAATGTGGTAAGTCAGTTTATGTCCTCTCCTACCGTGCATCATTGGGCAGCTTTGAAGCAAATTCTATGTTTCTTGAAAGGTGCCCCAGGACGTGGTTTAGTTCATGGTAGTCAGGGACATAATCATATTGAGTGTTTCTCAAATGCAGATTGGGCAGGATCCAAAATAGACAGAAGATCCACCACTGGGTATTGTGTGTTTGTGGGTGGAAACCTAGTCTCTTGGAAAAGCAAGAAACAACATGTTGTGTCTCGCTCAAGTGCAGAGTCGGAATATAAGGCTATGGCACACTCAGTATGTGAGATAATGTGGATTTATCAGCTCTTACTTGAAGTTGGCTTTAAGGTGTCAATACCTGCACAATTGTGGTGTGATAATCAGGCAACTATTCTATTGCATCTAATGCCGTGTTTCATGAACGAATGAAACACATTGAGATTGATTGTTATTTCATTCGAGAGAAGATACAACAAAACTTGGTCTCTATAAAGCATGTTAAGACTGGAGAACAGTTGGTAGATATCTTTATTAAAGCTTTAAATGGGGTTAGAGTCATTATATTTGTAACAAGTTGGGCATGATCAACATCTATGCTCCAACTTGAGGGGGGGTGTTATAATATGTATATTAATGTATAATATCCTACATTAAATGTGTATTATTAACTAACTATTATTAAAAGGATCTTATTTCCTAAAATAGATAGATCAATCCTGTATATATAGACATCAATTCCTATATGAAAAGGCAATAAAATAAGATTAGTATTTCTTTTAAATTTACACCTTTATTCTTGGGTGGAAAAAATAGAGTGGTGGTAGTCTGCTAATCAAGTGATTTTAAAAGTTTTGGTACTTACGTGAACAGATGCAAATCTCAGATGAAAGTGTAGCTCAGCCTCGGGCCTCCTAGTGTATTTCTTTTGAAAGTGAATGGATGATTTTACTTGTTTTGGATTGACAATCTAACTGAATAAATTCCTATGGAAAAAAAAAAGTTACTTGATGTTGTCTTACTATCAAAATCCATTTCCTTGCTGCTTCTTGTGATTGAAAATAATATTGATGGAATTGAGTTAATTTTTCTTGTCTTCTGTTTTCAATTTATTGTTGGAAGTTTGGTGAGAAGGAGTTTAGTTCTTGATGAAATCTTGCCTTTATGCAGTGTCATGTTTTAAATACCTTGTTTTATACCAGTAGATTGTTGTTTATTTTTCATAGCAAATGAAAAATATCTTTTTGGGAACTTTGTTATTTGCAGCTCTGTTGTGTGGCTAGAGATATGAGTATGGGGTCAAGGTTCAGGCCTTCGATGCGCTTGGGAAGATAGAAATAGTATCCGGGGATCTCTTGCTGCAGAGCCTGTCAAAGAAGGTATTGGGTAACATGAAAGGGAGAAAATTCCCTATTCCGTGTTATAAAAATCAAAACAATCTGTCGGCATCTAGTTTTGCTGGTGCCTTAATGCACGGGCTCGAGGATGAATTTAAAGAGGTGGCTTCTTGCACTTTCTTTCATACTTGGCTATGCATTTTCACTGATACATAAATCCACTTGGTGGGAAAAAAGTTATTTTTGAGACACTTTGAATTCATCCATTTGTATGGTCCTACTCATAGTTGGTATGGTGCTTTTGATGGAAATGGTTGCATTGATTTTGCTAATCTAGACAATGGACTTTATATGTATGAATGGCATTCCACTATTGTTATGTATTCCATGTGAGCATGGTCAAAAAGGAGATACGAAGAAATCCTTACTCCTGGAGATTTTTTACCTTACAAAACTAGAAAAAACTGCCTATGGAGATTAGCCAAGTGGGGACCACTATACAAGAATAAATGCACTATTATTCATATCAACAAATCTCCAAGATGATTACTATGTTAGTTATTCCTTTTGATTTGCTTAAGGCAAGATGATTTTGACCATCATTTAAGTGTTTCATTTTACACTTTCAAAAAGTTAAGGTTTTTACCATCTAGTAAAATAGTGTAGTAATATTAAATGTTATTTTTTTTCTTTCTATCCTTTTTTTTTTTGTATAGATGTTAGTAGATTTAGTATTAATGTTAGTAGTTGAATTAATTTTAGTAGTTTGGTAGCATTAATGTTGTGGGGTAGGTGCAGTAATAATTTGTTGCTACCAACCTTGCTAGTATTACCTATAAATAGGTCCTCCATTGTATAAGTGAGATACAACTTGAAATATTTTACATATTATTTCTCAAGCTGGTATCAAAGCTCCAGTCAATCCTATTGATTGGAAGTGCATAGAGGATAGCATCAAATATAGAAAGATGCTTGGAAAAGATCGAATCTTTGATTTCTCACAAGGATTGAATTCCAATCTAGATGAAGTATGGGGTCAATTGTTATTGGAAACAACCCCTTCCAAGCCTGAAAGAGGCGTTTGCTGAAGCTGCTGATGTAAAAAACCTAAATCCATTAGGTGAAAGCAAGACAATTGAGTCTTTGTTTGCAGTGTCTACTAAAAGAGGCATGGTTTTTTACTCTCTCAAAAGGTGTGGATCGAGAGAATTAGATAATTGACAGAGGTGCCTTAGATCATGTTTAATTCTTGACAGCATTTCAATCCCTTACAGCATGTGACGACCAGTAAGATTTTAGTAGCAAATGAAGATTTATAACAGTTAAAGGGGAAGGAACAATGTATCTTGTTAATTTAAAATTATGTAACACACTATATTCTCGTGAATTGCTGTATAATTTATTGTCAATGAGTAAATATTAAGGGACATGAATTGTCAAGTAATCTTCTCTTCAAATGGTTCTGTTTTGCAGGATTAATCTTCGGGAGGACAATTGGTAGTGATAAGGGTCTAAATGGCATTTATGACCTCCCTGGTAAAAGCGTTAGTTAGATCTAAAACGAAATTGGAGTCTAAGTCATTTGTGTTAGCACCAGAAGTACTAATGAGTACAAAATGACTCCCTTTAAGTATGTCTATGAAAGGAAAAGGAAGAAGTCCGGGGGGATAAGTAGTTAATTAAGTTGTGTTAGTGGCTGTTCATTGTGTTGTTCTGTTGCTTGTTATGCGTTTGTTTGATACTGTGGTCATGTACCTGTAAGTTGATGTTTGAAGTATATGTGTCAGTTTATGTAATGGTTAATAAGGACAAGTCAGTTATGTCTAGAGTCAGTGAAGACATATGTCAGTTATCTAGGAGTCACTTATATTCTGTGTCAGAATAGGAGTAAAGTCAGGGAATTGGCGGCTACTAAACTGCCTTGTGTGCCCTGTAAGAGGTGGAAATTGTAGAGGAAATATCATCTTAGATTTTACTCAGAAAAATCATTCTCTTGAGATCTAGGTTATCTCTCAAGTAGCCCTAATACTATTACACGATAGGTAAATATGGCAAGAAAGTCCCTAAGGATAAGGGAAATGATAGTGAAGAACTTATCCTAAATTGTCCTATAACAAGATCTTGTAACAGTTTGGTATCAAAGCTAAGGTTGATGGCGAAATTAAGCAACCACAACAGCAGTTTGATGCCTTTAAGCTGATGTATAAGGAGGACAAAGAGAGGATGGAGTCTCAACAACAACAGTTGGGAATGTAGATTGCTAGTTTGACCTGTGAAGCTTTTGATGTGTGTACAGAGGAGGGTTGTATGGATGGAGGAAGTCATTGTAGGAGACAAGGAGATGTTGTGGATAGCCATGGAACCAAAGTGAAAGGGGAGTAGTTACTCCAAAATATTCAAAACTAGATTTTCCCTAGTATGATGGGAATGTGGATCCTAATGGGTGGCTCAATTGATGTAAATATTTCTTTCGACATTAGAAAATTGCAGCAGAAGAGATGGTGGAATTAGTCGCCTTCCATATGGAGGGTGATAAACAGCTGTGGTTTTCAAAGTTGGAATGGGAGAAACCAGAAATGGCTTAGGAAGATTTTAAGTTGATATGTAACTTACTTTTTGGCCTACCTTTAAGGAGTAAAAAATTAGGAGAGTTGTCCAAACTCAAACAAATTGGAACCGTAGAGGCATATCAAAGGAGATTTGAGCAACTGGTAGCCCATACAGCATCCCTATTACCTGAGGATGAAGTGGCCATATCTATTAGTGGATTGAAAAAATATATAGCGGTGGAAGTTGAGTTACATCCGCCTCGAAGTTTGAATCGAGCAATTGCGTTGGCTCACTTGTATGAAAGAAGGGCGTTCATTTATGAAGGAGGAAGAGGGCTCACCTCAGCGGAACAACTTCCAAAACATTATGGAAATAAAAGTCCAGTTGTACAAAGAATGTGTTGGTCAGAGATGGAGGATAGAAGGCCAAGGGTCTATGCTTTAATTGCGATGAGCCCTTTACCATTAGGCATAAATGCAAAAGACTCTTTTAGATAGAGGTAGAGGAAGAAGACGAACAATAGTGTTGGTGGAAGGGAATTCGAAGGAGGAAGAGGCAGAAGGAGAATTGGAGATTTCTTTTCAAGCAATGGTTGGTATGAGTCAGCCCCAAATAATGGGAGCTCAAGATGTGTTGATGGTAGCCCAATCTTAGTCCTTATATATTCAGGAAGTGCACATAGCTTGATAAATGCAGATATTGTAGAAAAATTTGGACTTCCATTAGAGGTGAAAGAAAGTCTAGAAGTAGTGGTAACTAATGGAGAAAGAATTAGTAGTAGCGGAGTTTGCAAAGGGGTCTGGTTGGAGCTACTTGAAACTATGTTAATCATGGATCTTTATTCTTTACTGCTTTGTGGTGTAGGATTTGTATTGGTGTGAATTGGCTTAAGTCCTGAGGGACTATTGTGTGGGACTTCTCCACTATGAGCATGAAGTTCTCGCAAAATGGTTAGCTGGTGTTGCTAAAAGGAGTGGAGGTTGGCGTTACTTCATCTTCAGCTGCTGCTATTTAAACTAAAGTTGTTAGAGAAAGTGAATTGAAGAAGGTGTTGGCTGAGTTTGACAATCTGTTGAGAAGTCCTCAAGGAATCCCTTCTCCACTTAATTGTGATCATTGTATTAGGCTTCTTCTGGACACACAACCAGTAGCAGTTTGGCCATATCAGTATCTGCATCTCCAAAAAGACGAAATTGAGAAGCAATGCGATGAAATGTTGACAAAAGGTGTTATTCACCCAAGTCAATCACCCTGCTCTTCCCTTGTTTTTTCGGTTAAAAAGGTTGATCAATCATGGAGATTTTGTATCAATTACTAGGCATTAAATGAAAAGACTATTAAAGATAACTTTTCTATTCCGGTGATAGAGAAATTATCGGAGTAGTTGTGTGGGGATGTTATTTTTCAAAACTAGACTTATGTTTTGGATATCATTAAGTAAGAATGAATCTATCGGATGTGCAAAAGATTGCGTTTAGGTCTCACCATTAGCATTTTGAATTTTTAGTGATATCGTTTGGCCTCACCAATGCCCCTTCTACTTTTCAATCCTTGATGATGGTGTATTTAAGGGCTATTTAAGGAAGTTCGTGTTAGTTTTTTTGATGACATACTCATATACAGTAAGTCATGGGTGAGTGCTTACAACACTTGAGGATGGTCTTTTTAGTGATTTGGAAAAATCAGCTTTATTTAAAACTTTCCAAATGTGCTTTTGCACAAATCCAAGTTTCCTATTTGGATCATATTATATCAGATAAGGGAGTAAAGTGGATCCCAAGAAATTTGAAGTCATGTTGCTGTGGCTGCAACCTCTAAATATTAAAGCATTAAGAGGGTTTTGGGGTTAACCGGTTATTATTGGGAATTTGTGAAAAACTATAGGGTTATTGCTGACATTAACTTGTATGCTTTGTAAGAATAATTTTACATGGATTGCACAATCTGAACAAGCCTTCTTGGCGCTTTGGGAGGCTATGACGAGGGTGTTGGTGTTGGTTTTATGTGATTTTATGAAGACATTTGTTGTAGAGTGTGATGCTTCTGATATGGGGGTTGGTGCAGTTTTGCAACAAGATTCTCATCCGAGTGCATTTTCCAGTAGACCATTGACTCAAAGGCACTTGAAACTGCCATGTATGAAAAAGAGTTGATTGGATTAGCCAACACGATTAGGCATTGGTGAGCTTATCTATGGGGAAGACAATTTCTAGTGAAGATAGACGACTATAGCTTGAAATTCTTGCTTGAACAGCATGTTTCAACATCTCCACAGCAAGAAAAAGTACGTGAGTTATGAAAAAGCTCTATGGTTTAAAGTAGTCACCACAAGTGTTATAGGAGATTCACAAAAGCATGCAGTCGTACTTTGTTTATCAAGCATTCAGAAGAGGGTTGACTATGTAGACGGCATAATCATTACTGGGATGGGAATGTGGAGTAGATGGCCGAAGGATTTGTATTAAAAGATTTGACAAAAGTGAATTATTTCTTGGAAATTGAAGTGGCTTATTCAAAACAATGCATCTTTGTATCCCAAAGGAATCATACACTAGAATTGTTGATAGAATCTGGAAACCTTGGATGTAGACCAGCTAGTGTTCCCATTGAATGGAATCATGGATTGGACGAAAAGATGATGGAGCTGCTGATAGAGGGGTTGATATCAGAGGATTGTGAAGTAGGGCATCTAATTTGGTCGATACTTGACCCCATATATCTTATGCAGTTGAAGTTGTGAGTCAATTCATGCATGGCCCTTCAGAGGATAATATATAAGCAGTGAAGAAAACTCTTAAGTTATTTAAAAGCCACTCTGGGACATTGAATTTTGTTCAAGAAAGGGTATGGAATTACATTTAAAGTGTATATTGATGCGGACTTTGCAGGGGTCTTGACAGAGAGATCTACAGACAATTGAATTATCCCAGGAGGAAATCTGATTACTTGGGGAAGTAAGCAGCAGACTCTGGTAGCAAGGTCTAGTTCAAACGCTTAGGGCAATGTCGCATAGTGTCTGTGAACTTGTGTTATTGAAAATAATTTTGGAAGACCTTGGCATTTAGAGATAAGGAGTAATGAATTTATATTGTGACAACAAATCTGCCGTTAGCATTGTACATAATGCAGTCCAACATAATCAAACCAAACACATTGAGCTGGACAGACACATACAGCTGTCTTCGTTGAGAATTCTTTTTTCTAGATTATGCTCATTGTAATTATTATTTTTCTAGAATAGTTATTCTGGTAGGTAAACACAATTAACTATGTAGTATGCAAGTAGATGTAGGTAGATATTATTGCTTTCGCTACCAACCATGTAAAATGTATAGATGGTTCTCACTATTTACATTTCAAAAAATTCAAGAATAACTTTTTTTCCCTCAGTAATGTTCTTTTGATGAGATCATTTTTTTGGCTGCATTCTTTTCTCTCTATTGTGAAAATCGAATAAGAGCTAGAGGGTGATAAAGAAAATCCTAACCCCAACTTATCGGCCCAACAAATCCTATCCTTAGTTATACAAATACTCATAAACTATACTATTCAACATTTTCCATAATTGATTGACATATAAGAAATGACTTTTAAGTTTTCTTTGTGCTCTATTCCTTGTCAGATTGGGCCATTGTACCTCCATCTCATGCATACCTTGTGTCATGGCTTTATAGCGTTTATTATATATACGCATCTATAAAACGCTTATTAACAGGCAAGATCTAGGTTTAAGCTCTTTCATCGGGTTGTTAACTAATGAACTGAAGATATACATCCTTCGTATTTATGGCACTATTGTTTTACATGATGTGATGAGACTATTCTGGTTTTGATGATTCCAAAAGGTTCGGGAGATTACGTGCTTGTCCATGCGGGGTCTTAGTAGCCTCTCATTGGAATTCGCTGATGAAGCAATAAACTGGTTGATAATCATGCTGAATGATGATTCTGTGGCTGTCCGGCTGCAAGCTTTGGATACAATGTGTCACATGGCATTATATGGTCATTGCATTTTGCAGGCTGGACACATGGACATGGTGAGCTTGATCCTTCTTTTCTCTTGCATTGTCCGGTCAGCTTCACATTCCAGTCTAGATGCATGCAACATTTTGTTGGTAGCTATACAATTATGATGTGCCTAAATGCAAATTTTATGAGTATTCACCATGGTCTAATTTTACAGTCTCCAGGGGGATTTTTACATAAATTTTGGTGGGGCACCACTGCTATTTTGTGTTGGGAAATCACTTGGGATTAAGCCCTCTAGTCTGCAGAACATTAAAGTGCATGGATTTTTATTTTCAATTCTGTAATCTTCACCATTTGCCCATGCCTTTCTTTCAAGTTTGGTATCAATGTGGATAGGGTCTATATGTATTGCTCTATATAGTGGAATAATTTTTTAGGTCCTTTCATCAGAAGATATCATCACAGTTTGTTTTATGCTGATTTTATATCAATGAGTTTTGCAGTTTCTTGGAGCTCTAGTTGATATTAGTGCCTTGGTAAGAGCAGCAGCAAGGAAAGTGCTTAACTTGATGAAGTTGCCTGACCTGGAGCTGTTTAAATTATCAATTTATGGGCTTATAGAAAGCTTGGAGAAGTATCCTCAGGTTTTCACTTGCTTTCCTTATGGTTTTGTGTTTTTGTTTGCACTTTATTGCTAGTTCTTTAAATCTCAATGCTTAAAAGTATCCACATGAGTTCTTGAGATTTTGGTTTCTAGTTTTATTGTTTGTTCTCTTTCTTGACTGCCACTATCTTTTTAGTCTCCTGTGGCAGCTGATGCATGAAGTCTGAAGAGCCATTTTACCCTTTTCTACAGAGAGGGGTTGATTTTTCGTACTGTTTTCTACAAAGAGGATTTGATTTTTCATACTGACTATCCAACATGAGCAATCATTTTCAGGATGAAACTGAGATCCTTTCAGTATTGTTTCATGTTGGTAAGATCCATGGGCAGTTTGTGGTCTGCATGGTCAATGAGATTTCTACAGAGGTAAGCTGCTTTATACCTTCTTTTCTCCATCCCATTATTGCTGGAGCTATTACTTTTTCCTTTCTCCCTTTCCTTTTAAAACAATTTTACTTATGTATTTATCTTTCTTATTGAAAAAATTTGAAATAAGTGGACTCAAAGTTCATAATCTTTAGCGGTGATACTTGCATTATATATACATGAGTACAAGTAGAAGAGATAAGCCTAAATCTGGTTGAGTCTAGTAAATCTTCTAGTTGCTAGCTATGGATAAGGTAATCTTGTTAATATTACCCATAAAATCTCAACATGATAATAAGAATCAATCCAATTTCAGTGTAGAAATATATAAGTATAAGAAATGTTGTTGTTACTGTTCTTACTATTTAATGGTTATGAGATTGGAGGAATTTCCCTAATGAGGATGTTGAATAGCATGAAACTTTAGAACCCACCATGTCCGTCTCTAGAAAGTAAACTATTGGAGAATGGACAATGGAAAGGACTGCATATAGACCTACTCTTGATAAACAGAAACAATGGTATCGATGCAGGGAAAATAAATAAGAAGTTGCAACTAATTCCATCAAGAAATAGCTGCAGTAGACTAACAGATGAAACAACTATGATATGTTCATTTAGCAGCTGAAAATGATCACAACGTGGTTTAGCTGCATATTTCATTGTTGTAGGGATAACTGATACTCAGTTGTTATGCTCTTGTATAAATTGTATCTTAAATGGCCACTGTTTAGTTTCCAATACAGTAAGATCATTCACTTAATTCTGGCTAGGTAGTTTTACTTTTGAGTGATATTTTGTTTCTTCTCTTGTTATTGTTGATTTTTATTGTTTCATTTGTACATATTTAAAAAAGTTTTATAAAGAATTCTGCATTTTTGCATTGATTTAAACTTACTTTGTTAATTGCATTGATTTAAGCTTTAGCTATTTAGATTTGTAGATCTTGATTGTGTTTGACTTGATTAGCTTGCTTTTTATTTGTTTCAGATAGAACCTGCTTCTGATGGCAGATTAAGCATTGATTGCCCTAGAGTTACTGCTTTCCTTGTCCTAGCTATCTCAGCTCCTTTTTCTTCCAAACATCATGCTGACAAAATTCCACCTAGCGTATTTTTTTATGCGGTTTCGATACTCGGAAAGATCTCTCATGCTCTAGGTCATTTTGTGAACCAGAATACCCTATTGGCTTATTTGTCTCATTTCAGTAAGTTGAATTCTATCCCCAACTTTGGAGAGAAGGAGATCTCACCTACAGTCATGAAAGATGACACTGCCAATTTAACTAGAACTGAAGAAAATGGTAATAGTGGATTCCTCATGGGTCAAATAGATACTGAGTTCTTGGAAGGGACTGATCTGCAAGTGTTGAAGCACAGTGCCTTTACCACTTCTCCTGAAGATAATCAACAGGAGAATCATGATGAAGTAATCAGGACGATGAATAGAATCCTTGCCAAGGTTAAAAGCAATTGGCACTTAATCAACTTGGGATGTGGAAATGAAGTACTGAAGTACCTCAGGTAATAGACTATCTTAGTTTACTAATGCTTGGTTATCCTATTTATTAGATGGGTAGCAGAGCAGGCGTTTAGGCAAATTTTGGCTGCTGAGACAGGCTATAAATGTTGTTCTTTTTTTCTTTTTATTTTTCTTTTCTTTTCTTTCCTTCTTATGTGTTTGTCAATTTGCTATTGCCTTCGTATTGAAGTTATCTCTTATGTATGTGCATGGTAATCTTTGTTTTATGCCCCTTTCCCCCTTGTATATGTCATCCTTGTGGAAGATTGTAACTTGAATCAATCTTGGTAGATATTGGTTTCTTCAATTATCTTTGTTTTGTCAATGATGCAAGAAATTTGCATGACACTACTATAGGTAGACCAAACAAGTATTTGGATGTAGCTTGAAGGGTCCAAGGATGAAATCATTATGTTGATATAGATGTACACCAGAAAAATTCATCTCAACCAAATTTTTCGATAAGTCAATAGGGCACAGGCCCTTAGTTCTAATGATCATTACCTGTCTTTCCTGTCAACTCAAGATCACAGTAACTGCTCCTTATAGAAGGGATAGGAAGAATGACACATTCATGGACTTAGGATTTTTGGCATCAGCATCCATTTCTAGGGAACTGAGAAATAGAGAGAGAGATTTCTCTTGATGGCACATGCAAAACCATATTAAACAGAATGAAAGCCATTTTTAGGTATTACTCATGATGGTTTGAAGTTTTTTACTTTCTATCTACAGTTTGACATATTTACTTGTTCCAAAAATTGACCTAGTTGTACTTGTTGCTCTTTCTTTTTTTTTTTTTTTTTAAAGTATCATAATGGTTTTTAGGGATTATAAATATGTTGTTGAGGTATTTGTGTTTCGTTTTTATCGAAAAAATGAAATGAATCACTCACACAAAAGGAGTACAAGAGGAGGGCCAATTTTAGCACATAAAAAAGGGTAGAGGGTGGTAGGTAGCACCAACCCCACCATTTATTCACCTAATAGACCGATTTATTACTATCTAGAAAACATAATTAATATTTCTAGAAAAAACAAATTTAGTTCATACTTAAAAAAAAAAAAAAAACTAAGAATAATATTTCAATATATCTTGATTTCCTACACCCCCCTCAAGCTAAGAAATAGATAACTATTGTTTCTAGCTTGGATAAAATTTCCATGAATTGTTGCTTGGCTAATGCCTTGGTGAAAACATCAGCATCTTGACTTCGTGTAGGGATGTATTCAAGCTTGATTCGACCACACTCAATATTGGTCTTTATGAAATTCGTATCAATTCGCACATGCTTCATTATGTCATGTTGAACTGGGTTTTTTACTATACTTAGAGCAGACTTAATATCACAATACAATATTGTTGAATCTCATCTCACTTTCAAATCTATCAGCAACCTTTGCAACCATATAATCTCGCATAAGTCTTGTGCAATAGCCCGAAATTCAGCCTCAGCATTGCTCTTTGCAAGTACAGATTGTTTCTTACTCCTCTAGCTGACTAAGTAGTCCCATACTTTGGTACAAAAACCAGTTGTAGATTTGCAATCTGTCACCTCCCCAATTAGCATCTACAAATGCAACCAAATCACGACGCTCAGACTTTTTTACAGACTCTTTTACCTGGTATACCTTTCAAATATCTCAATATATGATGGACAACATCTAAATGGTGCTTAGTGGGTTCATGCATGGATTGACTTACCATGCTAATAGCAAATGCAAGATCTGGTTGTGACAAGGATATATATATTAGTCATCCTACCAATCTTTGATATTGTTCCTCATCAACAGGCACATTATTCTCCTCTGACCAATATTTCCAATTGTGAGGAAGAGTGGTATTTGTAGAAAAAAAAGATACTGGGATTTTTATTATTTAGAAAAGAATTCTGTCATTACAATTTATTCTAGTCTATATATATATACAATTTTGTTACACTAAATAAGGAAAGACAGCTGCAGCTAATTATAGCTATTAATTACAGCTATTAATCCTGATTTCCTCCACTAACTTTCCTGAAATATCTCCTAAGATTACTCATCTGAGATTTCCTACATTACTCATCTGAGATTTCCTACACTCCCCCTCAAGCTGGTGAATATAGATCTTCCATTCCCAGCTTGTTAACATTCTCATGAAACATGTTGTTACATAGTCCCCTTTGTCATCATATCAGCAAGTTGAAGTCCTGTTGGGACATATGGAGTACAAATCAATCCACTGTCTAGCTTCTCTTTAATAAAGTGTCTGTCTATCTCTATGTGTTTCGTCCTGTCATGTTGCACTGGGTTGTGGGCTATACTTATAGCTGATTTGTTATCACAGTATAGTTTTCATTGGTTTGCTCCATTGAATCTTCAGATCCTCTAGGATAATTTTGACCCACAATAATTCACATACTCCTGCTGCCATAGCTCTGAACTCTGCTTCAGCGCTTGACCTTGCTACCATACTCTGTTTCTTGCTTCTCCAGGATATCAAGTTTCCTCCAAGAAAGGTACAATAGCCTGAAGTTGATCGCCTGTCAACTGGAGACCCCTGCAAAGTCCGCATCTGTGTAAACTGCCAAATCAATTTCAGATTTCTTTTTGAACAAAATTCCCTTCCCTGGATGTGCCTTTAAGTAATGAAGCACTCGGTAGACAGCCTCGAGGTGAACTTTTCTAGGATCATGCATAAATTGGCTGATAACACTGACCGAGTAAGCAATATCTGGCCTAGTATGTTGCAAGATAGATGAGTTTCCCAACAAGTCTTTGGTACATCCCTCTGTCCACTGCCTTATACTCCATGAGCCTCACTTAATTTGTGATTTTGTTCAATGGGAGTTCCAACCGGTTTGCTACCCGTCATGCCTGTATCCTTGAGCAGGTCTGTAACATACTTCTGTTGAGAAATAAAAAATTCCCCGCCTTGATCGAGCCACCTCAATTTCAAGGAAATACTTCAATCTCCCTAAATCTTTTATTTCAAATTCCTGGCTAGACATCGCTTCAAGGCCTCTTTCTCTACTTCATTGTTTCCTGTCACAATAATGTCATCTACATACACACTTAAAAACAGTGACTCCCCCTGAGACCGAATGCTTGATGAAAAGTGTATGATCTCCTTGACTTTGCTTGTAGCCACTAGCTATCATCACCTTGGCAAACCGTCCAAACCAAGCACGTGGGGATTGTTTCAACCCATATAATGCCCTTTTTAATCGACAAACCTTGTTCTTGTCAATCCCACTAAATCCTGGTGGAATGCTCATATAAATCTCCTCTTCTAGTTCTCCGTGAAGAAATGCATTCGTCACATCATACTGCTGCAATTCCCAATCAAGATAACAGCCAAGGACAGCAAAATCCTTATTGTATTCATCTTTGCTACTGGAGCAAACGTTTCTTGATAATCTACTCCATATGTTTGCGTGTATCCTTTCGCGACTAATCTCGCTTTGTAAGCGTTCTAGGACCCATCTGCCTTAAATTTTACTGCATATACCCACTTACAGCCCACTGTTTTCTTATCCTTTGGTAAATCAACTATTCCCAAGTCCCATTCTTCTCTAATGCATCCATTTCTGCTTCCATAGCAAGTCTCCATTCTTTCCTTGATAATGCTTCAGACAATGAGCTAGGAATAGAAACTGTGTTTAAGGTGGAAAGGAAACTTTTATGGCTTTGGGAAAACTTATCAAAAGACACAAAGTGAGACAATGGGTATAGGGTCTTTTGGTGCATTCTCGGGTCTTTTTCCTTACAGCAATAGGCAGGTGTAGTCTTGGTCAAGGCTAAGAGGTTCTGGACACGGTGGTTCAGGGCTGGTAGAAGGATGGGTTGTTGGTGGTGTAGAATTCAGATTTGATTCACTCATTGTTACCTACATTTCCGGAGCATGGTTCAGAAGATTGTTCTTGCCTTGTAGTCACAATGGGATCTCCTCTCCTTGCATACACTTGGTCAAACCGGAACCAGTCAAAGTTTTTACCATCTTCTTTCCTTTGTTTTTCCAACCCATCAGATTGTGGAATTGACTTTTGAGATTCAGATTTAGATGACTCTAGTGGTGGAAAGTTTGACTCCTTATCTTCAAATTTATGTGACTCCCCCTGAAGATAAGGAGTAGTGAAATAGGGTTTATTTTCAATAAATGTAACATCAGCTGAGACATAGAGTTTTCTAGTAGGTGGATGATAACATTTGTAACCCTTCTGAGTAGTAGAGTACCCCACGAAGACACACTTAAGAGCACGAGGATCTAACTTCCCACGGTTATGACTATGAACATGGACAAAGGAAGTACAACCAAAAACCCGAGGAGTGACATTGAAGGAAGATCGAATATCAGAGTAGAATTTGGACAGGTTTTCTAGTGACTTTGAAACCCCAAGACCCTGGAAGGAATTCTGTTTATGACATAAGCTGATGTGAGTACAGCTTCTCCCCAATATGTTTTTTGGTACATTTGTTGAAACAATAAGGCTCTAGTGCACTCAAGAAGATGTTGGTTTTTCCTTTCTGCCACTCCATTTTGTTGTGGAGTGTGACACATGATGATTCGTGTATGATTCCTTTTTGGAAATATGGACTCAAGATTTGATTGAAATAATCTCGAGCATTGTCCCGAACGAAAGTGTTTTATCTTGGTGCCAAATTGATTTTGAATCATCGCGTGAAAAATAGGAAAAATATGATTCACATCAGACTTATTTTTGAGTAAATAGATCCAAGAAACTTTTGTGCAGTCATCAATAAACGTTACAAACCACTTAGACCCTGAGATGTTTGGAATAGTTGATGGCCCCCAAATATCACTATGGATTAAAAAGAAAGGAAAAGAAGATCTTTTATTATTGATGGAAATGGTACACGAGTGTGTTTCGCATACTCACCAAATATCACAATGAAAAGACTGAACATCAAATTCCTTGAACAATGAGGGAAACATTATTTTCAACGCAGGAAAAGACACATGACCTAGACGTCTATGATGTAACCAAATGACATCCTTATTGAAAGAAGAAAACAACGTGGACATGGCAGACTCACTGAATTCCGATTGACTTGATGTATCCAAGTAATAGAGTCCGTTATGTTCCTTAGCAAGTCCAATCTTCTTCCCCGAACCCTGGTCCTGAATTCACAACAAGAATCATGGAATATAACACAGCCAGTTAGATCTTTGTAAGCTTTTGTATAGAAACCAAATTTGTAGATAATTGGGGAACATGAAGAACATTTTTAAGCACCAGTTTTGGGTAACCTGGACATCTCCTATTCCTGCTACTAGTGGCTGTAGAACCATCAGCAACAACAATCTTTCTATTGCTAGGACAAGGATTATAGGTTTTGAATTTATTTGAAATATGGGTCATATGATCCTAGCACCAGAGTCAAGGATCCAGGCATTCATAAGCTCATTACCTAAGACATTTAACCCAAGAGAATAGATCCTCACCTGAAAGGGGGCAAAGAACACATACCCTGATTTTGAGAATTGTTAGTTGCTGGTTTTTCAACAGTCCCCAGCATACTTCTAATCTTCTCCATTTCTCCATACTAAATCCCCCAAGTACCTGAGTTGTGTCTTGAACCGACACATGAGCTTGCCTTTGTTGACCACCTTTTTGTCCCCACT
The DNA here is from genome assembly GCA_037954665.1 of Laguncularia racemosa. Classification (NCBI taxonomy): domain Eukaryota; kingdom Viridiplantae; phylum Streptophyta; class Magnoliopsida; order Myrtales; family Combretaceae; genus Laguncularia; species Laguncularia racemosa. The sequence goes on from JBBMOL010000852.1 coordinate 23,480, forward strand.
CACACTGGATGGTTTCCCATGTAATTTCCAGCATTGTTCTTTGGTGTGCCGTGGTTTCTATGCAATACGTGCACCACAACTCTTCGCGATCCTTTTGCACATTTGACCGATTGGTTTTGTTTGCAGCATTTTTGTCCAATACCAGCCCCTGAGGTTTTGAACTTAGGAGAGCAGAATTTCAGTTGAAGGCAACTCTAACATGATGCCCCTCCGACTCTCTTCTGCACGAACTAGGGATATTGCTTCGATTAGAGAGGGAAATTCAGTCTGCCCAGAATTTGAATTCGTACAAGATCAAATTCAGAATTTGGGGCCGGTCAAGAAACATAAACCCCCGGCCCCTTTTCCCTATAAATTTTTTGATGACCACTGCACATTTACTACATTCAAATCAAGGGGGTCCCTGAAATTTAATCCATTTTTTGCCACGGGTTTTTTGCAAAAAATTTGGGCATACTCCCCGTCACCGTTTTCCCCCCTGTTTTGCTCCATAGTCTTCGTCTTGATATCATAAAATAGGGGGCTTGAAATCATTAAACCTTTAATTTTTATGTCTCATGAAGGGCATCCCCAAAATCGCCTTTGCTGTAGGAAAAACATGCACGTATCACGATTTCAGGATTCAGGGAAAATTCCATAACCACGACATAAATCATTGAATCCTCTTTTTTTCCCCCATCTTCAAATCCTGGCGTTTCCGTTCTCCGGGTCTGTCTCCAGTAGATGACCCAACTTTCCTTTTCCTTTTAGGAACGTTCTACTATTTGAGCCCCACTTCAAAAAATTTTTTTTCTTTTAGCCCTATATGTTTCTTGGATTTTTTGGAAGCTCTTTTTTTGCTTCTTTTAAATCGGGTTTTTTTTCCTTCCATAAAGGAAAAAAAAAAAAAGAAACAGCAAGGGGAATAAAAAAAAAAAAAAACCGAAATAAACCCCCAGCAATTGAGGCCGGAATAATAAGAACCCGAAGGGGAAATTTTTTTTTTCCCAAAGAAATGGTAATCTCTCTTAATCTCTATCTAAAAGCCCGAGAATAAAAGAAAAAAAAGTTGATAAAAAAAAATCCAACGGGGAGGAAGAACAAGGTTGGCAATAAAGGGGCCAAATAAAAAATCAGCAATGAAGGCGGGGAAAAAAAAAAAATTAAAATTGATCCAGCTTTTAAAAGGCTGGGTTTAAAACAAAAATTTTGGAAACGAAAAAACAGACCCCAAATTTTGGTTGTGGTTGAAAAGGAAGGACAGAGCCGCGTAGAAGGCCGGGCTTTAGCTTCCGATGCTTACAAAAAAATAAAAAAAAATTCGGCAATAAAAGGGGCCAAAAAAAATGGAAATTTCTATAAAAATTCCAACAATGAAAGCCAAAAAAAAAAAATTTAAATTTTTGTAAACCCTTTTTTAGCTCTGATCCCATTTAGAAAAAAAGATATTTGGGAAATTTTTATTATTTAGAAAAGAATTCTGTCATTACAATTTATTCTAGTCAATATAAAATATAAAAAATTTTGTTAAAACTAAAAAAGGGAAAGACAGCTGCAGCTAATTATAGCTTTTAAATTTACAGTTTAATTTAAACCTGATTTCCTCCATAATTTTCCCTTTTAAATATCTCCAAAATTTTCCCAAACGGGAGTTTTCCTACTTACTCACTGAGATTTCCTGGGGGAAAACATAGGCTTTCCACCAAATTTTTTCCTGTCCCCTTTTAAGAAGACTAAAATATACTTTCTTTGATTAAAAAAAAAATTTCCTTTCCCTTGATTCGACAATCTCCATGCCAAGGAAATATTTTGGGATCACCCCATTCCTTTGTCTAAAAATCTTTTTCTAATTTTCCCTTTCCAATTCACCATCTATGCACATCATCACCTGTTTAAAAATTTATGTTTATCCCATATGCACTAAGGATTTGATTTCAGATCACCTTTTCCCCAATTTTTAAAGAATAAGCATGCTCTGCTTGACATTATTGATATCCAAATTTTCCCAAAAGAGTCTCACTAAACTTCTTAAAAACCCAAACCATAGGAGATCGTTTAACCTATACTTTACTTCTTTTTTCAAAACACTTTTCCCTGATTTTCCTTTGATCAAAACCTTGGGGGAGGGCCCCCCATACATAATTTTCCCCATCAAACTCTCCATTAAAGGGGAAAGCATTTTTTTAAAATCCAGCTTTATATAGAGGCCCAAACAAGACCACAGCTAGTGATAGTAAAACCCCTAATTGAATTCAACTTTTTCAAAAAAATGGAAAAAAATTTCTTTATAATCTAGGCCATATATCTGATTTTACCCTGACATAATAAACTTGGGTATGGGAAACCTGTACACTTTTATCCATTTGGGGCTTTTAAACTGGGGAACACCCCCCTCTTTCCAAAATTCCCTCTTGGGCCCCTTGGTAAGTCACATGTTTTTTCCCAAATGTTTTTTTGCTGCAAATGCCCCCCATTTTTTCAAATATAGCCTCTCTCCTCCATTTTAAAAATTTGACATAGCTTCTCCAAAATTTCAAAGGGATGACTTCATATCTATTCGGGCACAAACACTTAAAAAGAAAGGGGAAAAGCTTGTAATGTCAAATGAAAAGGAAAATGGGAACCCCCGGCACATGATCCCTTTTCCCCTTTCATAGTCAATAGGAATATCTAACCCCTTGGCTCCCCAAACCCTTTGGGGAAACTGAAGCTTTGTGACAAATGTTCCAAATTAAAAATTTTTTTTTTGTCAACCCGATCTCCTTTAGTTTGAACCTCCCTTTGGGGTTAGATGATTTGGGTGTCATGACAAAACTTTGGTTTCCGGGTTGGAGTAAAAATCCTTTAAATTTAGGGGTAAACTGGAATTTTTGCGGGGAATCAATTTGCACTTGTTTTCTGGTAGTATGTCCAAAACCTTTGTTTTTGGAAAACAGGGGCTGGAATTTTCTATTTGAACCTTGCACATGAAATTTTTTGGGGGGGTAGGGAATTTTGTGTTTGGAACAAGAGGTAAACAGATATTCTCATTGGAGGGCCCAGTTTTTTTGGGGAACCCCAAAACATTTAATATGGCTCTTTTTTTCAAAAAAAAAACAACATCTAAAGTTTGGAGGGGGGACAGTAAACATTTGTAGCCCTTTTGAAAAGATGAATATTTCCCTTTAAAATTCATTTAAGAGCTTTCCCCCCTTTTAGCTTGTGTTTTTTTGAGAAAAACGATATGGGGGCATATACAAAATAACCAAAGACATTGGGTGGCAAGGAAATTTAAAAGAGTGTGTTTGAGGAAAAGACCATGAAGTACACTAAGAGGGGTTTTTGGAAAAAAAATTTAGAATTTTTTGAAGGCATTCAAAAACTGCAATTAAAAAATGGCTTCTCCTTAAAATTGATGAAAATAAAATTTTGGCTATCAACATAGATTCGGGGCAGTTTAAAGGGAGATGCTTTTTTTTTTTCGCTAAGATACTGTTACGCGGGGGAAAAAACCCTTTGTGCCACAAACCAAAATGCCCCCCCTTTCGACTGAGTTTATGTCGGGGAAACCCCACCACTTAGGAAGATGGCGGGCAGGGGGGTTTTGGGGCGGGTTGGGGGAACCGGGTTGGGGGTGATTTAGAAAAAGGAAAAAAACCTTAGGGTTTGTGACCTTGTATGTTTTCTTTTCTTCATAGTGTGGGGTTTTTTTTTCCCTTCCTAGTGTAACATGTCCGGGGGGGGGGGGGGGGGGGGGGGGGGGGGGGGGCTTTTAAAGGGGGCTTTTTTTCCCGCTGGGTTAGGCTTTGGGGTGAGGGGTGTCTTAGGGTCAGGGGTAGGGGGCCCGCCCAAATACTGATGAGGGGTACATAAGGTGGAGTCTTTGGGGAGAGAAATAGGGGAGTGGGGGAAAGGGAGGTAGTTAACACTGCCCAACTTGTACAAAAACCCGAAAAGAAAAAAAAAAGGGAATGGCTTTTGAATTATTTTTCTCCAAAACCTTTGTATAATCAGAATAAAATTGAGATCATGGGGGTTCTCTCAAAACGACCCCCGAATTCACTAGTAATCATGGGGAAAGATGGGGTTAAAAAAACCCCCTTTTAAAACTAGGGTTGAATCAGAAGTGTTAACTGACCCTACGGAAAAAAAAATGATCCTATAACAAAGGGGTATTAGAGCCAGACATTTTCGGACGATTTAAAGAGATTTCCAACAGTAGTTTAAAGGGGTTTCCCTGGAAATGTACAAGGCTGATAACCCCCCACGTCGAGGAATTTGTCCGCCCAATTGCATTTTTTTCTCGAGGGTTGTCGTCGGGGAAAAGGGGAAAAGGGAAAAAGGGGAACCAAGAGACCAACGGAGGCAGCTCCTCTGGGGAAACTAGGCCTTAGAGGCTTCGGGGTTTTTTTGGGGGACGAAAGAGGGGGTGGTGTTGCTGAAGTATCCCGTTTGGTTTTCCCTAAGTTCGATGGCAAATCGGACCCCCATTGGCTGGTTGAGTCGTTTGGAACTCTTCTTTAGGCACCAACGAACGCCAAAAGGGGGATTGTTGGAGTTGGCCATTTTATCATTTGGAAGGGGGGCTCATTGTGGTTCCTCAAATTTGGGGCGGGATTGAAATTTGGGGGTCTCGTGGGAGGACTTCAAGGCCATCTTCCATTCTCAAATTTGGACCTCCGCGAGGAGTAACCCGTTAGGAAAAGTTGGCCAAATTTAGACAGCTAGGGACCGTGGGGAGTACCGACAGCGGTTCACCCAAGTCTCAGCCCAGGGTACCGTCCCCAACACCGGGGCTGGATGTGGCGTTTTTCATTAGTGGGTTAAAAAGGGGTCCATCTCCCCTGGGCATCCTGATCTAAAACCCTCGAGACATGAATTTACAACCGTGACCTTTTGGGACGGCTGTATTAGAGGAAAGGGGTGTGGCCCTTGTGGGCGGAAAGGGCCCAGACACAAAGGAGGGAAAGGGTTTGGCCCAACCACGGAAGGGAAAATACCTCAGAGGAAGTTTTTGATGAATCTTAGCCCTCCCCCCAAACCATTCGTGAAAACGGTTTTAAATAAGTTGGAACTAAAAGGAACGGAGGAGAGAGGGGGGTTTTTTCTTTTAAAGCAGAAACCCCTTTTCAGTAGGGGCCCCTGCTGCAAAAAGGGTATTTTGGTTAGAATGTGTCGAGGAATTTTGTTTGGGGGGAATAAGGAAGAGGAAGGGGTTGGGGAAGGGCGAAGGGATTTAGCAGCTATATCGCTCCACGCCATGATAGGTGTTGCAAGCCCCAAGCAATGAAGTTTTCGGGGTAGAATTGGAGAGCAAGAGGTGGGAGTACTGGGGGACTCAGGAAGGGAGCCCAACTTTGGATGCAGGAGAGGCCCAAAGACTGGGAGTTAAAGGTTGAGCCTCGGCAAAAATGTCAAAGGGGCGGGGGGCAAATGGGGAAAGTTTGGGGGAGTTTGGGGGAGTTGTAACGGGGTGGGGGTTGCGCCTGGCAGGGCACCCCTTCCAAGTGGAAATTCCATACCTGCCCTTGTGCAGGGTTGATGCAGTTTTTAAAGGGTGAGTTTTTCTGAAGTCCTTTGGGGCGATTGACTGGGATTTTAGTGATATGAATGAAATTTTCCCTGTTATTTTGGGGGGAAAAGATAGAATTGAGGGGTTTTCTGGAACGTGGAGGGACCGAAAAACTCCCTGGCAGCCATGAGAAAGTGGGGGAAAAGTAAAGAGGGTGGGTTTTTCTGTTTTTTGGGGTTTAGTTTGAATCACTCTTCCAGCTACTACAACCTCCCCACCAACTAGATCAATTTACCCTATGATCCCCCCCACAAACCCGGAACGGCACCTATTGTGGTGAGATCGTACCGAATCCGCAACAACAGAAGGATGAAAGAGAAACAATGTGAAGAGATGTTGGAATTTTAGGGCATCATTCGAGTAAGTCCAAACCCCTTTTTCTTCCCCGTATTTCTGGTACGACAAACAGACCTCAGTTGGAGGTTTTGGGGTGGATTATCAAGTACAAAATGACAAAACTATTAAAGGGACAAATTTCCCATCCCGGTCTTTAAAAGACTGCTAGGGAATTAAATGGGAAATATTTCCCAATTTGGATTTATGTCAGTTACATCAATACGTATGCACCAACGGATAAGCGAAAACAGCCTTTCGCACTCACCAGACACTTTGAATTTCTTTTCATGCCCTTCATCTCACAATGCCCCCTCCACCTTCCAAGCCTTGATGAACCAGTTTACAAGGGGTTTGCAAATTTTTGTTAGTCTTCTTTGACACATCCTCTCTACAGACACTTGGGCAAAACATCTACAACATCGAGGTGGGTCTTCATGCCTTACAGAGCACCACTTGTACAAAAAAGGGAGCAAGTGCGCCTTTGCGCAAGAACAAGTGGTTTACTTGGGCCACGTGATTTCGCATGGGGGTACGAGTTGACCCGGGGAAGATAGAAGCCGTGTTGAAGTGGACCAAGCCCATGGGGGGATTTCGGGGGTTAAAAGGGATATTATAGGCGCTTTGGGGCCCGGGGTTAAAATGCATTACGGACCCCTTTGACTGAATGCTTTCCAAGAACAACTTCCAGGGGACCCCCGAAGCTGAAGTTCATTTGAAAGGCTAAAAATAGACATGACAGAACCCCCTTTTTAGCGCTTCCAGACTTCTCCAAGCTATTCGTAGTGAATGCACACCTGGGAAGGGGGAATCGGGGGTCTTTAAACAATAAAGGCGTTCAATCCTATTTAAACCGCCCTTTTGCCGAAGACCGTAAAGCTAGCTGCCTACGAAAAAGTTTGATCGGGCTATCCAAGGCGTTAACATTGGAGCCGTATCAGGCAAGGAGATTCCTACAAAGACTGACCATTACAGCCCAAGTACCTCTTGGAGCAAGGGATGACTTTGCCTCAATTACACTGGATTAACAAGCTAATGGGTTTGATTTTGAGATAAGTATAGAGGGGGCTGTGAAAAAAAGGTTGCGGATGCCCTGTCCAGGAAGAAAACCACCATTGTCTCATAGCCCTCTCTTGCCCTCATTGCAGCTGTTTGACCAAATCCGGAAGAGAATCAACAAACCCGAGAGACCAAGATTGAAGAACAAGCGGGGGCTGGGCAGCAGTGGAGGGTACAGGATGGGTTTTTTTTTTCAAAGGGAAAATCTATTTGCTTCTTCATGGGCCTTTGTGTTCAGTCATCATCGAAGTTCTTCACTCCCATTCCATGAGGGTATCAAAAAACTCTCCACTGCATTAAGCAGATTTTTTTTGGGAAGGGGTTCAAACACAAGTCCAGCAATTTACCCCACCGTGCAAAGTATGTCAGCGAAGCAAGGTTCAGTTGTTGAAACCCGCTGGCCTCTTGCAGCCGCTGGGCCCAAAAACCTCCCAAGTGTGTGCAACATCTCCATGGGTTTCATTGAAGGATTACCCGTTCCCATGGGAAGTCGGTCCCTTTGGTGGTTATCGCTTCCAAAAATGCCCACTTCCTACCCATTAACCACCGTATACGGCTGTCTCGGATCTCGGGGATTCTTTGACCACATCTTTTAAACCCATGGGATGCCGGAATCCATAGGACTAGGGATACACCTTCACCAAAACTTTTTGGAAAATTGTTTAAGCACAAGGCACCAAGCTACACTCTTCCTCTTATCTCCTCAAAGTGACGGGCAAACAGAGTTTGTCCAAACCCCACCATTGAGATGTACTTAAGATGCTTTGTAGGGGAACCCCCAAAAAAAAGGATTTTTGGGGTTGCATGGGCGGGGTTTTTTTTTACAACAGGGGGTTTCCCCACCGCGTTGAAAGCAACCCCTTTTTAGGGCGTTTTTGGCCGTGCACCCTCACATCCTATTGCCTTGGGAAATCCAAGGGTTTTGGAAGCAGTAGAAATAGCGCTTGTAGAAAGGGACCAAGTCAGCAGCAACTCCGGGAGCAACTACATGAGCTTAAGCCCCAGAAGGCAAATATAAAACGAAGACACAAACAACTGGAATTCCAAAAGGGGGGTTAGTCTGGCTTTGTCCCAACCTTATCCAAGTCTCGGGGGCTACATGGCGCAACCAAAGTTGGCGCCCAAAATTCTACGGGCCGTTTCCAATCGCAGCCCAAAATTGGGACGTGGCATATTGGCTTAATTTCCCTAGTAGGTGTGATCCACCCAGTTTTTCATGTGTCCTCTTGAAGAATTCGAAGGCCCTCCTACTACCTAATCACTACTTCCACTAGTGCAACAAAGGGGTGGTTTGCCTCAGCCCAAAGCTATCCTGGAACATGACAAATGCAGAACCAACCGAAGGGTGGGGCATTGGTGGCTAATCACCTCTGAAGCCTCCTGGGAGTTGCTAAACAAGATACAAAGATACCCCCCATTCAGCATAGGTCACGGCGCTCGGAGGAAAGGACAGATGTTACGCGCAGAAAAACCCCGCGCCACTTACCAAAATGCCCCCTTTGACCGGTTTATGTCAGGAGGACACCACTGGAGAGGTGGCGCGCAGGAGGGTGTGCGGGTTTGGGGAACCCGCTGGGTGATTTAGTAAGGGGTTTCCTTAGTGTGTTGATCTTGTATTTTTCTTTTTTCTTTGTGTGGGGGGTTGTTTCCTTCCTAGTTAAAAAATGTCCAGATGTTAAGGGGGGTTGTTTTCTCAAATGGAGTTACATTGTAGCGTGCCTTAGGGGGCAGGGGATGGCTGCCTAACCACTGATGATGGACATTCGGTAGTATGGGGGGGGGGGGGGGGGGGGGGGGGGGGGCGAAAAATGGAGTCGTGGGGGGAAATAGGGGGGTGGGAATGGAGGGAGTTAAAACTCCCAACTTTTACTAAAAAAGAAAGGGAATGGCATTTAATTTTTTTTCTCCAAACCTCGTATAATCAGAATTCATTGAGATCGTCGGGTTCTCTCTAACAAGCCCCAATTCACTAGTAATCATAGGGAGATGAGGGAGAAAAAACCCTAAAAAAAACGGTTGGGAAACAATGTTAACCGACCCTAAAAGGAAAAAAATGATCTTATAACAGTACCCTTTTTGTTATGGTGTATATGTACAAGAACTTTGGTGGATAGTGCCATGTTCACTCAGATAGTTCTCAAACCCCTTAGAAAAAATATTCCCTTTTTCCATATTGGAATGAAGAACTTGTACTTGGTGTTTGGAATACATTTAATACAGGTTTATGAAATTCTGGAATATAGAATAGGCTTTTTATTTTTTTCTTTTAGCAAGTAAACTCAGCATGCTCTTAGAAGATCACAAAAAAATGTTATAAGCCACTTGTAACCAAATAAGGCAGTAATTCTAGAGGGTTGTCGAATGTCACTGTGAATCAAATGGAATGATTTGAAGGTTTGTATGGTTGAACACTATAGTGTTTTTTGTGAATTCGAAATAACGCAATGTTCACATTTCAAATCATTGACAATTTTTTTTTGAGATCAACTTTGGTTTAAAACTTAACATATTGACAAAGTTGGGATGACCCAAACGACAATGCAATAGCATAATGTCACCATGATTACCAGCAAAAAATAAGCTAGATTTAAAACTGACTTCCAAGAAAATAGAGCCCATTTCCTCTTTCAACATTGCCAATCATTGTCTCTAAAGGGTTTGGCTTGAAAAACACAAGAAGAAGAGAAAAAGTCACTTTACATGTTAGTCTTTAGTTAACCTGCTTATTGAAAGCAAATTGTATGGTAATCTGGAATGAACAACACTTCATTCAACCATAATTTCCCAATTGAATGGAGTCTTTTCCTCTAGATACTATGCATTCTGCACTTGCCATCCACACTCTATTTTCACAAGAATAAAAATTCGTGAAGTAAGACAACTAATTGCACATGTGGTCAGTAGCACCGGTATCAATTATCGACTTACTACTTTTGGCACATTTTAGAGAGAATAAATTTATACCTTTCTGTGCTGTAGCAACATATGGTGAGGCCTCATTTGCTTTCTTGTTTTCGCCATTAATCTGAGAATTGCCAAGAATCTGTTTAATCATTGTTACTTGTTCATGATTTAGACTAATACCAGAATTGGAGTTCTCATGAACATTTGTTCAGCCATTTGCGCAATCTTCTGGGTACCCTTGCTGCCCTTTTTTCTTAAAATAATTTGGTTTTCCACCAAGATTTTTTTTCATGAGGGCTACTTCTTGGTGACTGATGGAGAGTTGGATGAGTTCTGGTTTGATGATGCTGCTGTCATCATAACTTGCCTCCTACTCTCCTCTCTACAAACTTCAACAAAGGCCTCTTCAAAGTAGGGAATTTTTATTGACCTAGAAGTCTTTTTTGTTCCTCATCCAGGTCTGAGTTCAAGCCTTGTAAAAAATCAAAATACCCTTTCTCCTGTATCTTATTAGACTCGAGGCTGTTGTCAGTACAGGACCAATCAGCATCATAAAACAAATCTATTTCTTGCCATAATACCATCGAAGTGTTTAGTACTTAGTAAAACTTAAGTTACCTTGATTTGTGAGTCTTAGTTTAGATCGGAACTCAAAATATTGAGAGGTTATTTTCCATATCTGAGTAAATTTCTTGCACCATCTCCCAAATCTCCTCAGCTATATTGCAAGAAAGAAACATCCTCCCAATCTTTTGCTTTATGGAGTTTATTAGCCATGCCATCACAATTGCATTTTCCGCTCCCTTGTACCATAGTCATTTGAATCATTAACTGGAGCTTTACATGCACTAGTCAAGTATCCGAGCTTACCTCTTCCACAAATCACAGGTTTAACTGACTGTTACTATTCTAGAAAGTCGGTGCCATTCAACTTCTGTTTGCGTGATTTGGAGAGATTGATCTCCCATTGGTGTATGGGTTTGTGGGTAAAATAGAACTTAATGCTTTTAAGTTAGTGTCATTCACGAGCCAAACTTAACACTAATGTTTGGCGACTTGGTTTTGTTAAGAGGGGTAGTGCTGTTAGTCATTTCTAGTCAAGTGATAAGGAGTAATTAGGATCAATTAGCTCTAATACCATGTTGAAAAAATGAAATGAATCACTCACACAAAAGGAGGGCCGATTTATAGACACCTAAAATGGTAGAGGGTGGTAGGTAGCACCACCCCACCATTTATTCACCTAATGCACCGATTTATTACTATTTAGAAAACTAATTAATATTCCTAGAAAAACTGAACTAGTTCTTACTGAAAAAATAAACTAAAACTAATATTCTAACAATCTTTGATTTCCTATAGTTTTATACATCATTAATTATGTTTATTATTGTATGAATGTTATATTGCTCAAATTTATGTCTTTTCTTTATTGAATTGGACAAATATAACTCCAAACCCTTCAACCTCATGGTAATCTAGTCCATCTAGAGCATGGTACTTTCTTTTAGCAAGGGAATGGACTGGTTATTGATTTTGGAGTCCTATGGCCACAAGTAGCAATCCTTTCATAAGTGTTGAAAAATTTAAGAGTATTCTAACTATCCTTATGGCTTTCAACGTAGTATTTAGCATTTTGTCCAGTTGTTGATAACTGAGTTAATGTCATGTGTCTATTCTTGACTTGCATATTGCTCAGCCATAGAGGGTGGTGGGCATAGATAGGTAGGTTGTTTATTTATGTAATGGACTATTCAAACTTGCATAAAGTGACATAGAGGTGGAAGTCCAAGTCAAATATATGCCTTAAGATGTAAAATTTAGCTAAGTCATAGTTGTAACATTGAGTGTAGACCATTCACAATTGAAAAACTATGAGCATCCTCATTATTAGTTATAAATTCTCATCTAATTATAAAAGCCTTTACCAAACCCTTTGTATTCTTCTTTTTCTGTGTCTTTTTGATTCCATTCTAGAATTTATAGAATTTATGTACAAACAAAGTTATGCTATGGCAAACACATCTTTTGTTGCATAGGGTTTTGTTGTGTTGTATAAGATCTTTTATACTTTATTTTTAGGTATAGGAACTGTGAAGTTCTCTTTACTCAGAACAAAGTCATGAAAACATTCTAAAATTACTGAATTGTGATAACCTTCATTAATGGTATTAGAGAATGTTGGGTAATTGTGTTAACTTCTTTTCTTAGAATTCTAAAGATTAAAGATTAGGGTGTGTTTTAGCTTGTTTATCAACTTTTGCAGTCATGTTTATAGGTGACTACTAGAGCAATGCAATCTAAAGTTTCAGTTTTTTTGCTCTTTAGCCATAAGTCTATGTTTCAAATCCTAGTCCCATTATACAGAGGGAAAATATAATAGAGCTAGTCTCAAATTTTTTTCTTGCGAGACTTCAATTTTATATGCACACAATTCAAGCGTGTAGGAAATCTTGAATGAATAATCTTTGAGGATATTTCAAGAAAGTTAGTAGAGAAATCAAAGCTAAATAATATATCTCTAAAGTTAAGGGAATTAGTTTTAATTAGCTGCTGTAATCAACTGTTGACTTTCCTTGTTTAGTGTAACATAAATTGTATACATAGACTAGAAAAAATTTAAATAATACAGTATTATTGAATTAATAAAAAATTTTAGTATCATTTTTTCTACATGGTATCAAAGCCCGTCTAGGGTTTTCTACGCTTCTTGTTAATCCTAACCTCAATTGCTGGTTCATTTTGTATTCTTTTTAGCCTTTGTTGAAAATATATATCTATATAAATAAGTTACTATGTTTGTAAATAGTATCATGTAATTAGGTAATTTGATTGATTGTAATTGATTATGATTGATTGGTGGAATTAGGGAGTTACTATAGATAGGAGATTAGCCTTTACTATATATAGGAGATGTAACCAATTGTTTAAAAAATAATGAAATAAGAATTTTCTTAGTTCTTTCCTCATGGTATCAGAGTTGTAGTTTTTTTTCAATTCGTGTCCATGGCCTTCATTGCTGGACAGATTTCTATTCACGGTTGTGGCCTTCATTGCCACTGTTCAGCCTTTGAATTTGTCCAAACATCATTGGGTCTTCCTCGAAAGCAGCCCGGTGACCATTCCCAAACTGACCGAAGCCTCACCGGAAGTCCCACGCACCACCACGTGCCGTCGGAAAATTGTGATCACTGACCCACGTGCCGGCACGTGAGAGCTCGTGAGCATCATCGATTTCCGGCGTTCTCCGGATTTGGTTGTCGGACTTTTCTCTCTCTTACCCAGTTGGTGTTAGTATCTTTCTTCTTACTTGTATGATGTCAAAATTAAAGGAAAAACAAGCCACTTCTCAGCCTCAAAATGAGGCAACGATTTTCAATCCAATTGGAGGAGATTTGCCAAGTATCCAAATAGCCTACCAGTTGAATGGAAAAAATTACATGAAGTGATCTCAACTGGTTCAAACCTTTTTGAAGGGGAAAGGAAAAATAAGCATCTACTTGGAACTGGTCCTATAAGAAGGCCCAAAATTTGATGCATGGGATGAAGAGGACTCCATGGTTATGTCCTGGCTTTGGAGTTCATGCTACCTGAGATTAGTGATACTTTTATGTTTCTTCCATCTGCAAAAGACATCTGGATGCTGCTAACAGACGTACTCCAAAGCTGGGGATGCTGCTCGTATTTTTGAAATCAAGACTGATTTCCGGTACCAAACAAGGAGATTGCTTTGTCACGGAGTATGCTAATATGTTAAAAGTTTTATGGCAAGAAATGGATCACTATCGGTGCATTGATATGAAGTGAGTGAAGATGCAGCAGCCTTAAAGCAATTCATTGAAAAAGAATGAGTTTATGAGTTCCTTGCTGGGTTAAACATAGAATTTGATCAAGTAAGAGTCCAAATATTGGGAGAGAGTGAACTACCCACACTCAATGATGCCATTTCTGTCATCAATGCTGAAGAAAGTCGTAGGGGAGTTATGTTATACTCTCCACTATTGAGGGGTTGGCTATGGTAGGAAAACTAAGGAGAAGAAGTATTCAAACCTTGGGTTTAGATAGGGGAAAAACAGAAGGCAAGTCTTCTAGCAAGGATGGTCTCTGGTGTTCTCATTGCAAAAAACCACGTCATACTAAGAACAGTGCTGGAAACTTCATGGAAAGCCTCTAAGTTCTCGATGGAATCACAACTCCAAGTATAACACTCATTATGACTCAGACTAAGGAAGAAGAATCTTAGCCAGGCAATGAAAAGGAAAGTGTATTCAATAAAGAAGACATTGGGAAGCTGAAATCACTTTTGGACTCATTAGAAAGCCTTAGGTACATGTTTTTTGGTAAAATCAGGTAACTCTCACTCCTTATATGCTTTGAGTGCCTCTAATTCCATGTTTGTCAAATGCCTGGATTATTGATTTTGGAGCTACAGATCATATGACCCATTTTTCACACAAATTTATCACATATCAATGATGTCCTAGCAATAGGAAATCATCATTGCTGATAGGTCATTAGCCACTGTTTCTGGACAAGGAGACATTAGTTAAGCCCCTTTATCACCACTTAAAAATGTGCTTCATGTACCTAAGTTGTCCACCAACCTTGTGTCTGTTTATCAACTGTCTAAAGATTTGAACTGCAATGTTATCTTCTCTAATAGCACTTGTTTCTTTCAGGGCCGAGTTACGAGGAAGACGATTGGGCATGCATAGGGCAGAACATGGGCTTTACTACCTTGAGTTACTTGATGAAAATGAGAGCAAGCCATCAAACCTTTCTTTTTTGTCTCATTCCAATAAAAATCAGATCTGGCTCCAATATTTTCGCTTTGGGCATCCTTCATTTCGTACTCTTAGCTTATGTTTCCAAACTTGTTTCAAAATACTAGATAGAAGACTTTCATTGTCATGTTTATGAGTTTGCTAAACATCATTGTATTTCTTTCTCTTTGAATAATGAAAGATCCTTTGTTTTGTTCTCTTTCATTCACAGTGATATTTGGGGTTCATCTCGTGTTCCCAATATTTCAGGGGCTCGTTGGTTTGTTTCTGAAGAGATTTGCAATTCTTTATTTTCTCTTATTTTGAAAGTGATACAAGTATTGTATATATATACTATTGTACAGCCTATCTTTCCTTAATCTAAGAAGACTAAATTAAGAATAAAAATATATCAAATTACATCCCATAAGATTTGATTCTTATGCTATAAATATCAAGATTATATGGCTGTCAATTAGCCATATGCTTTCCTTATTTATCTACATACTAACTTTGGAAGATTTTCAACACTTCCCCTCAAGCTGAGTTGTAAATGTTGTACGAACACAGCTTGTGAACTCAATTCTTCAAGTTAGTCTTTGGAAGAGCTTTGGTGGAATATCTGCTGCTTGAGACTTTGTAGGAGTATACATTAGTTGTATAATTCCTTTCGCAATCTTTTTTGAGATGAAGTGCCGATCAATTTCGATGTGCTTTGTCCTGTCATGGTGCACTGGATTCTTTGCAATACTAATGGTAGCTTGGTTATCACAAAACAGCTTCATAGACCTTTCACTTTGCACTTTGAGTTCACTAAGAAGTCTCCGTATCCATATGCCCTCACAGATACCAAGAGCAAGTGCTCTAAATTCAGCTTCTGCACTGCTTCTTGAGACTACAGATTGCTTCTTGCTTCTCCAAGTCACAAGGTTTCTCCAAACATAGGAAACAGTATCCTGATGTAGATTTCTGTCTGAAATATCTCCCCGCCAGTCTGCATCTGAGAAGATTTCAACTTCACGGCTTTTATCCTCCTTGTATAACAAGCTTCTTCCTGGTGTCATCTTGAGATATCTCAAATCCTGTTTACTGCTCCCATATGTTCTTCTGTTGGGTTGTGCATGAACTGACTCACAACACTAACAGAAAAACCAATGTCCGGTCGTGTATGTGAGAGGTAGATTAGACGTCCCACGAGTCTCTGATATCTCCCCCCTGTCGCTGGTGTTACTGTCTTTCTCAGCTCCTAGCTTCCTGGTTGGATCCATTGGAGTGTTAGCAGGTTTACATCCAAGCATGCCTGTCTCCTTTAGTAAGTCTAGGACATACTTACGTTGAGAGACAAATATTCCTTTCTTGGACCGTGCTATTTCCATTCCCAGAAAGTATTTAAGATCACCAAGTTCTTTGATTTCAAATTCCTTGCTAGGAGTCCCTTCAATCTTAGTAGTTCTTCTTCATAGTCACCTGTCAGAACGATATCATCCACATACACAATTAGTATGGCTATTTTCTTTTCTGGAGAGAATTTTACAAATAGAGTGTGATCGGCTTGACATTGGGTGTATCCATGCTTTGTAATTGTTTTTGCAAATCTGTCAACCAAGCACGAGGAGATTGCTTGAGCCCATATAGAGATTTTCTAAGTTTGCACACTTGGTTGCTGTTGGATGAAGTTTCCAACCCCGGGGGTATTTCCATGTAAACTTCTTCTTCCAGATCACCATTTAGAAAAGCATTCTTTACGTCCAGTTGGTGTAATGGCCAGTCTAGGTTTGCGCAAGAGAGAGAAGAATTTTGATAGTATTGAATTTGGCCACGGAGCGAATTGTTTCTTGGTAATCAATTCCATAGGACTGAGTAAAACTCTTAGCAACAAGACGTGCCTTTAATCTCTCAATACTGCCATCAGCTTGATGTTTAAACTATAAAGATCCACTTACAACCCACAGCCCTTTTTCCCGGAGGAAGTTTTGTGATCACCCATGTGCCATTTTTCTCCAAAGCCCTGATCTCTTCATAGACTGCCTTTTTCCATTCTGAATTTGTTAAGGCTTCCTGAATGGAGTTAGGTACCTGCACTTTGTCAAGAGTCGAAACAATGCCTGATAGGAAGTAGATAATTTACCATATGAGACAAATTTTTGAATAGGATGTTGTGTACAAGTCCTTACACCCTTTCTCAGAGCAATTAGCATATCACAGTTGTCAGTGATACTTTCAATCCCAGAAGTGGACATTCCCTTATCTGAGTGAGTTTGAGTCGGCTTTGGACTTGGTTCAGGCTCTTGGACAAGTGTGAGAGGTGTTGAGAGTTCCATCCCTGTAATAGGCCTCTTCCTCTTAACATAGACACGAAGTTCTTTATCCACGGTTTGTGGTGATTTGGTTGGTTGGGAATAGATGACACTGGAGTTTGTGGTGGTGGACTTTCTGCTGGTGTATTAAGTGTGAGAGGATGAGTGATTGGATCAGGTTGAAACTACTCGATAGAGGGCTGCAGTGATGGAGGATCAAGAGGTTAGATTGGATGACTGGGATCAGGTTCCCAAAGCTGATATTCCCTCAAGTTCCTCCCCTGAATTTCAGTTTTGGGGTAATATGATTGATGTTCAAAGAATGTCACATCCATTGAGTTGTAGAATTTGCGGGTGTTGGGAGAATAACATTTGTAGCCTTTTTGTTTTGAGGAATACTCAAGAAAAATACACTTGATGGATTTTGGGTCTAACTTGCTGCGATTTTGTGGCTGTATATGAACAAATGCTGAGCACCCAAATAGTTTTTTGGTTCTAGTGATGTGATGATTTTGGTCTGTGGGAAAGTGTTGAAGGAGGACTTGGTGGGGAGTTTGGAAATTTCGGAACTCTGGATGGCATTCTATTGATGAGATATGCGGATGTAAGGACGGCTTCTCCCCAGAAGAATTTTGGAACATGTGTGGAAAACATGAGAGATCGGGCACCTCAAGTAAATGTCTGTTTTTTCTTTCTGCTACCCCCGTTTTGTTGGGCAGTATCAACATAGGAACTTATGTCAACTATGCCTTGTTCTGGGAGATAAGAACCTAGAACGGATTTGAAGTATCTTTGGCATTATCTGTTTTAAAAACTTGAATCTTGGTCTGGAATTGAGTTTGTATCATAGAGTTGAAATTTTTGAAAAGTTGACATATTTCTGATTTTTCTTTCATGAGGAATATCCAAATCAACCTAGTGTGATCATCAACAAATGATACAAACCAACGAGTTCCTGTTATATTTTTCACCCTTGAGGGGCCCCATACATCGCTATGAATCATGGCAAATGGACGAGATGGTTTGTACAAGCAACTAGGATAAGTATTACGAGTGTGTTTGGAATACTGGCAAATTTCACATTGAAAATGTTTTGGATTTTTATTGATAAACATTGAAGGAAAAGCTTCTCTAATACACAAAATTAGGATGCCCAAGACGATAGTGACACAGCATAATTTCATTATCTTTATTGACATAGGAATTGAAAACAGACTGACTTGTAACAGGAGCACCACTTGTGGGTTGAGTTTGTGTATTTTGAGGAGAATGGTCTTTGAGGAGATAAAGTCCTGAACACATCTCAGCATTGCCAATCGTTTTCCCCGAATCCAATTCCTGAAACTCACATAAGTTTGGGAAAAACTTAGTTATGCAATTTAGATCACGAGTCAATTTACTAATGGAGAAGTAAATACAATCCAAACTAGGAACATGTAGTACAGAATTTAAAGTCAGATTCTTATTAATCTTGACTAAACCAATTCCCTCAACTTTTGATAGTGAACCATCAGCTATTCGGACTGTGGAGTTGCTATTGGATGGACTGTACTTGTAAAATGTTGTTGCATCTCCTGTCATGTGATCTGAAGCTCCAGAATCAACAATCCACGGTTTTGTGTGCCATTTGTCAACCATAAGAGCCAATGAGGAATTATCTTGCTGTGCTAACAAGCTGGTTCCAGACCTAGAAGTGTTGGATTGAGGCTGCGAGACCGTGTTTTGATTGAATAGTTTCTGCAGAACTTCCAATTGCTCTTTGGTGAAGGGACTTAACCCGTTTGAGGTTGAAGTTGTGTTGTCATTTGAGGATGCTGCAATGTTAGCATTGGTTGCTCGTGATGCTTCCAATCAGCCAGTTTCCCATGGATTTTCCAGCAGGTTTCCCTAAGATGGCCAGGTTTACGACAGTGATCACACCAAGGTCTCCCTTTCCTTTGCCGGTTGTCATTGTTGTTCGGTGGTGGTCCTCGTGTTGCAAGGGCAGAACCTTCAAAGGTTGGAGTGGAATTTTGTGATCCCATCATAACCTTCCTTCTGCTTTCTTCACGTCTAACTTAGAAAAGGCTTCTCGGATGCTAGGAAAAGGCTTGGTTCCCATAATTCTGCCTCTGACTTCATCCAGATTTTTGTTGAGACCAAGAAGGAATTTGAATGTTCGTTTTTGTTCTACTATCTTTTTGTATAAAGCTGTGTCTTTCGGGGCACTTCCACGTGTGGACTTCAAACAGTCAAGATGTTGCCAATAGCGAGTAAGGGTATTGAAATATTGAGTAACCGTAAGCTCTCCTTGTTGAAGATCATGCACTTGGCTTCAACCTCAAAAAGTTCTGAGGTGTTTTTCAGAACTGGGAATACGTCTCCCTAACTGCATCCCACATTTCCTTGCTGTCTTATATAGTAGAAAATTCTCACCTATCTCATTATTTATGGAGTGTATCAACCAAAACATCACTAAGTGATTTTCAGTGTTCCATGTCTTGAATTGTGGATCATTTTTCTCTAGAATGACACCTTCTCCAGTGAGATATTCAACTTTCCTCTTCCACAGATGAACATCATCACAGATTAGTACCATTTGGGGAAAGTTGTGACCCTTGAGTTTTGTGTCCAGTGATGAGAAGAGATGCATTTTCAGTTCCTCCATGGCTGGTTTTAATAGGGGCTGGGAGTGACGTGACTTCGGATGAGGAATAGTCTTTCTCGTTCATCATTTCCTGTGAAGACAGATTCAATAATTCTAGGAGAGGGAGGATTGACCAGTTGGTTGAAGGAAATGTTGTGATACTAGAGTGTGATGCTGTCGGATTCCTAGCTATGGTTAAAAGGGGAATGATAGAATCACGTCAGACACGTGAAAGGCTCCGACAGAAGCCGATCAGAATGGATCACCGGCAGGAAAAAAAAACTGGTCGGAATGAGAGAGACGTCAGGCAGAAAGTGGGTCACGGTGGAAGAAAAAAAAAATAGAAGGAGGAAGGCTCTGATACCATGAAGAGATTTGAAATTCTTTATTTTCTCTTATTTGAAAGGGGATACAAGTATTGTTATTATATACTATTGTACACCCTATCTTTTCTTAACCTAGGAGGACTAAATTAAGAATAAAAATATATCACATTACATCCCATAAGATTTGATTTTTTCTGTTATAAATATCAAGATTATATGGCTGTCAATTAGCCATATGCTTTCCTTATTTATTACATACCAACTTTGGAAGATTTTCAACAGTTTCCTTTATAGATGATTGAAACCCAAGTTACTTGGATTTATCTTAACAAAAATCTAATGTAAGCAAACATTTTTCCCATTTTTCATAACATGATCAAAACTCAATTTGATGTGGGAATCAAGAGAATAAGGACAAACAATGCTAGGGATTATTTTAATCAAACCTTATCAGCTTACTTTCGAAAGGAAGGCATTGTTCATGAATCTTCATGAGTTGATACACCTTAGCAAAATGGTGTAGTTGAAAGGAAAAATGGTCATCTAGCATCTACATGGGCTCTCCTAATTTCAAAATCATGTTCCAAAGCGTTTCTGAGGAGAAGCTGTTCTAATTGCTGCTCATGTCATTAATCGTATTTCTTCTCAAGTACTTGACTCCAGAAGTCCAATAAATACCCTTGCTAGGTATTTTCCCAATGTCCATCTCTCTACTAAATTGCCGCCTCGAGTTTTTGGCTGTGTTTTCTTTTGTTCATGTTCATTCTCATAGTCGGAGTAAATTGGATCCTCGATCAATCAAATGTGTCTTTTTTAGATACTCTTCTACTCAAAAAGGCTACAATGTTACTATCCTCCAACTGACAAAACCTTATATTTCTATTGATGTCACTTTTGTCGAACAAGGAAGCTATTTTTCTAATCCTTATCTTCAGGGGAGCTAGTTGGATTGGAAGATAAGGATTCTTTTTTGGGAGAGCCATCCATCCTTAAAAAAACTAATCAGTTTGTTTCCTATTTCTAATCCTCAATTCACTCCCGGTGAATTCAATCCTTGATGAACCATCCATTATAGAGTTAACCATTTCCACAATTCCAAAACCATTAAACAGGTATACTCAAGAAGAGCAAAGTCGGTGGACAGTCCTGTACATGTTCAAGAATCTGACTCTTCACTTGGGACTGAGGTAAGCCCTTCTAATTGAGATTTCCCCATTTTTTCTGATTTGGACCTACCTATAGTTGCAAGGAAAGGTGTGAGAAAATGCACCAACATCCTTTGTCTAACTTTGTGTCCTTTGAAAGGTTATCCAAATCACATAGAAACTTCATCACCCAATTGAGCTCTGTAGCTATTCCACAATCTTTATCTGAGGCACTTGGCAAGGAGGAATGGAGACAAGCTATGAGGATTGAGATAGAGGCTTTGGAAAAGAATAAAACATGGGAATTGGTAGAGTTAACCGGTGGGAAAAAGACCGGTAGGATGCAAATGGGTTTTCACATAAAGTACAATTCAGATGGATCCATTGAAAGATATAAAGCAAGACTAGTAGCTAAGGGGTATACTCAGACTTATGGGGTGGATTATCAAGTGACTTTGCACTCGTGGCAAAGATGAATACTATAAGAATTTTATTATCCTTAGCTGCACATTATGATTGGACCTTACAGCAGTTTGGGTGTGAAGAATGCCTTCTTAACACAAGACCTTGAAGAAGAGATCTATATGGGACTCCATCAGTTTTGGCATGGAGAAAAGACGGGGTCAAGTGTGCAAACTAAAAAAAAGGGAATTATAACGGGCTTAAACAGTCTCCCTGAGCATGGTTTGGAAGGTTTACCAAGGTGATGCAACAAAGGAAGTTCAAACAGAGCCAAGGTGACCACACACTATTTTTTAAACAAATTTTGGGCCCCAGGGGAGTTATAGCTATAATAGTTTATGTTATGACATTATTGTAAACAGAAGGCTTAGAGGAAAAGAAGTCCTTCGGAAAATTTGGCAGAGGAATTAAAAAAAAAAAAAAAAAAAAAAAAAAAAAAAGGTCTTAGGAATTTGAAATACTTTCTAAATTGAAGTGGTCGGTCTAAAGAAGGAATTTGCATCTCATACAAAGTATACTTTAGATCTCTTGCAAGAAAAGGCAAGTTTGGGATTAAACCTTAGAACTTCAATTGAGTCTAATAACAAACTTTGGGAATCATAGAAAGTGAATCTTAGTAGAGGCATTTTATTAACGCTTAGTTGGAAAAATTTTCATTCACACAAGGCCACATATAGCCTACGTTGAAGTGTGGTAATCAAATTCATGCAAAATCCTAAAGAATTCATCTTCGTGCAGTAAACCGGATTTTACAATGTTTGAAAGGCATCCGGAAAAGGAATTTTCTTTTTAAAGAAGGGCGTAAGGATGGAAATAGGACTTACACAGATGTGATTTTTGCGGTTCAGTCACAGATCAGAGATCAACATCCGGAACCTCACCTTGGTGGTAATCTGTAATTTGGGGAGCAAAAACAATTGTTGTGGAAGATCAAGTGTTGAGGCAAAATTTCGATCAAGGCCCTAGAATTTATGAGGTGCATGGCAAAATTATTTTGGAAGATTTTGGTCAGATGGAGAACCTATGAGACTGTACTGGGAAATAAATTGGCACTCAACAAGCCATAATCCGTCAACATAGGTCTAAGATGTGGGAAATGATAGACGTTTCATAAAGGAAAGCTTGACAAGGCCTTATATGAACCCCTTACATTTCTACAAAAGATTATTAGCGAATGTTTTACTAAATATTGCCTATCTAACCTTTCAGGAGATCACAAAAGTTGGGATTGAAAAATTCTATTCCCAGCTTGAGGGGGAGTGTTGAAAATATCATCTAATATATATATATAATATAAGTTACATGTTTGTAAATATTCATGAATTATGTAAATTTTGATTATGTAATGATTTATGATTGATTGGTAGAATTAGGAAAGTTACTATAATGGGATTACCTTTATAATTAGGAGATTAACCATACTTTTTAAAAAAATAATAACTAAGAATTTTCTCAGTTTTCTCAGCCTTCATTGTTGATTTCCCCTTTTTTTCCACCTATTTTTCCTTTCTTCATGGAGGAAAACCAGATTACACGAAGCAAACAGAGCTTAAAGAACATTAGAAAAAATTATTTGAAAGTAGTCGAATTATTTAACATTCCCTGAAAGGAAAAGGAAAAAAGGAAAGTTGGGTCATCTACGGAGACAGCATTGATAGCATTAGAGAGGGAATTGGAAATTTGAAGCATAGGAAAAGATTTCAAGGGGTCAAATGATCATGTTGTGGTTATGGAATTCCATGACCCTTTGAAATCATGATCGTGCATGTTTCTTCTACGCAAAGGCGATTTGGGATGGCCCTTCATGGCGTATCCAAGGTCAATGATGAAAACCCTTAATATGATATCAAGACAAAGCAACAGAGCGGAAATAATGAAAATAGACGGGGTATGCCAATTTTTTTACAAAACCAGTGGAGGAATGGTTATTATAGGACATTAATTTGAATTGTAGTAAATGTGCAATGGTCAAAAAAAATTCATAGAAAGGGACTGAGTTTATAATTTCTTGACTGGCAAATTTTGAATTTGATCTTGTACGAATTCAAATTTTGGGTAGACTGAATTTCCCCTCTAATTGAAGTAATACCTCTTGTGCGAAAGAGCCTAGGGCATTATTTTTAGAGTCGCCTTCAATTGAAAAATTTGCTCTTTTAAGCTCTAAACCTAAGGGCTGGTATTAGAAAAAACTGTTGTAGACAAGATGTTGAATAAAGGGAGTTTTTATTAATTTTAAAAACAATATTGTTATAATTTATTCATCTTAAACAATTTTTGTTACCTAAAAAGGAAACAATCTATAGCTAAATATAACGTTAATTATAGCTAAACCCTTAATTTATTAACCTTGATTTCCTTACTAACTTTTTTGAAATTTTTCTATTATTATTAACTAATTTCCTACACCCCCCAAGTTGGTGAAAATTTAATCTTTTTTTTTCCAGCTTGCTAACATTCTCAGAAACATGTTACATAATCCCTTTGCACACACTGCAAGTTGAAGTCCTGTTGGACATATGGAGTAACAAATCAATCCCTTCAGCTTCTCTTTAATAAATTCTTGTCACCTATTTGGTTTTATCTGGTCATGCTGACTGGGTTGGGGCTATACTTATAGCTGATTTTTATCATGTATAGCTTCATGGGTTTGCTCCATTTAATTTCAGGTCCTTAAAATTTAACCCACAATAATTCCAATCTCCGTTATTTTAACTCTGTTTAGCCACTTTGACCTTGCCCAAATTCGTTTCCTTGCTTCTCCAGGATATTAAGTTTCCCCCAGAAAGCTAAAAGCCAAAGTTGATCGCTTGTTGTTGGAGACCCTGCAAGTCCGCATCTGTGTAAACTCTAGATCAATTGTAATTCCTTTTTTTAAAAAAAAAAAAATTCCCTTCCCTGATGTGCTTTAAGTAATGAACACTGGTAGACTGCTTGTAGGTGAACTTCTCTAGGATCATGCATAAATGATTTAACACAATTGAGTACATTCTGGCCTATATGTACCAATAATAAGTTTTTTTAACAAGCTTTGGTAAATCTCTTTGTCCATTGCCTTATCCCACGACCCACTTAATCTAGACTTTGTTTCAATAGAGTTTAACCGGTTTGCTAGCTGCCTGCCTGTTTCCTTAACGGTCCTAACATACTTCTATTGAGAAATAAAAATCCCGCCTTGATCAAGCCACCTCAATTCCAAGGAAATAATTTAATCTTTCCTAGATCTTTTATTCAATTCCTTGGCAACCATCGCTTCAAAGGTCCTCCTCTACTTCATCGTTTCCTGTCCAAATAATGCCATCATTACACACTTAAAACAGGATCTCCTTGAACCAAATTTCTTAATGGAAAAGTGTGTGATCTCCTTGCTTTGCTTATAGCCACTGCTTCTCACCTTGGCAAATCTCAAAGCAAGCATGTGGGATTATTTTAGCCCATGTATTGCCTTTTTTAATTGAAAGTCTTTTCTTGTCAACCTCACTAAATCCGGTGGAAGCTTATAAGACTCCCCTTTCTAATTCTTTGTGAAGAAAGCTTCATCACATCATATTGTTGCAATTCCGACAAAATTAACGGCCAAAATAGCAAAATCCTCAATGTATTCATCTTTGCAACTGGAGCAAATGTTTTTGATAACTACTCCCATTTGTCCATTATCCTTTTGTACTAATGTTGCTTTGTAGCGAATAAGGACCCATCTGCTTTAAAATTTTACTGCATATGCCCAACTAACACCCCACTTTTTCTTCCCTTTGGTAAAAACCATTTCCAAGTCCCATTCTTCTCTAATGCTCCATTTTTGCTTCCCATAGCAAGTCTCCTTTTTTTCTTTGATAATGCTTCAGACAATGAGTTAGGAATAGAAACTTTGTTTAAGGGGAAAAGGAAATTTGATGGCTTGGAGAAAACTTCTCAAAGCACAAAGTGGACAATGGGTATAGGGGTTTTTTGGGCATTCCTCGTTCTTTTTCTTCATCAATAGGCAGATGTAGTCCTGTCAAGGAAGAGGCTCGGGAAAGGTGGTTCAGGTTGGTAGAAGGATAATTGTTGGTGGTTTAAATTCAGATGGATTCACTCATTGTTACCTCATTTCAAGCTTGGTTCAGAGATTGTTCTTCCTTGTAGACATGATGGGATCTCCCCCTTGTTACATTGTCAAATCGAAACTAGTCAAAAGTTTATCCTTCAACAAAAAAAAAAAAAATTACTTGAAGTGGTCCAACAGTTTGAACTTTTTCTTGAGAGGAAAAGAAAGCTGGGTCATCTACTAGGCTAGCATTGAAGACAGAACACCAGGATTAAAGTGTGGAAGAAAGGATTCAATGAATCATTTATTTATGGAATTCTATGCTCCTGAAATTATGATCATGTATTTTTATTCCTACAGCAAAGGCAATTTGGGATAATCTTTCATGAGGACGTTTCCGGTTAATATGTAGCCCTTATATATGTATCAAGACAAAGAAATCGGAGCAAAACAAGGACGAAAACGGTGATAGAGTATGCCAATTTTTCTGCAAAACTAGTGGCAAGAATTGGATATTATGGACACTTGATTTGAACGATAGTAAATGTGCAATGGTCCTCAAAAAGAAATTAGAAAGGGATCGAGTTTATTATTTCTTGAAGAGATTTGGAATTTTTTCTTATTCTCTCTTGAAAAAAAATGTACAAGATTGTAATATACTAGTACAACTAATATACAACCTGCTTTCCTTAATCTAATAAAGGAAAGAAGACTAAATTAAGAATAAAATAATAACAAATTACAGCCCATAAGATTAATTCATAGCGTCAATAACCAAAATTACCATTATTGGTGCAATTAGCCATATGCTTTTCTTATTCATTCCTTAAATCCGAATATAACTTTGGAAAATTTTCAACACTCCCCCTCAAGCTGGTTTAAATTTTGTACAAACACAACTTTGACCAATTCTTCAAAGTTATCCTTGGAAGATTTAGTGAGAATTCTGCTGTTTGAGATTGGTGGGAGTAAAATCATTGCATAATTCCTTTCTCAATTCTTTTCTGAATGAAGTGCCGATCGATTTTGATTCTTCGTCCATCTGTAGGATTCTTTGCAATACTAATGGTGCTTGGTTATCACAAAATATCTTTTCAAGACTTTTCCTTGGTATTTGAGTTCACTAAGAAGTCCTGTACCATATGCCCTCAAATACCAAGAGCAAGGTCTAAATTCAGTTCTCATTCTTCTTGAACTATAGATTGCTTCTTTTGCTTCTCCAAGCACAAGATTTCCCCAAACTAGGGAACATATCCTGATGTAATCTTTTTCTGAATTCTCCTGCCCAGTCCATTGAGAAGACTTCAACCTTCACAGTCTTATTCTTTCTGTATAACAACCTCTTTGGTTCATCTTAATACCTCAAAATCCTTTACTGCTCCCAATTTTTTTCTTTGGTTGTTCATGAACAACCAAACACTAATAGAAAAACCAATGTCGGTCGCTATGTGAGAGGTAGATTAGACTCCCAAAAGTCTTGATATCTCCCCCCGTCGACAGTGTACATCTTTCTCAACCCTAGTTTTGGTTGGAATCCATTGGTTGTTAGAGGTTTACATCCAAGCATGCCTGTCTCCTTTATAAGTCTAGAACAACTTACGTTGAGAGACAAATATCCTTTCTTGGACGTTGTATTTCCATACCAAGAAAGTTTTAAGATCACCAAGTTCTTTATTTCAAATTCCCCTTTACTAGGATCCCTTCAATTTAGCATTCTTCTTCATAGTCACCTGTAAACGAATCTTCCAATACACAATTAGTATGGCTATTTTCTTTCGGGAGAGAATTTTACAAATATGTGTATCGGCTTGACATTGGGTGTATCCAGCTTCGTAATTGTCTTGCAAATCTGTCAAAACAAACACAGGAGATTGCTTGAGCCCAAATAGGATTTTTAATTTGCACACTGGTTCTGTTGGAGAAGTTCCCGACCCGGGGTATTTCCATGTAAACTTCTTCTTCCGATCACCATTTAAAAAAAGCATTCTTTAGACCAGTTGGTGTAACAACCGTCGAGGTTTGCGCGAGAAGAAAAGAATTCGATAGGTTGAATTTGGCTATCGGAGGAATGTTTCTTGGTAATCGATTCCAAGGACGAGTAAACCCTTAGCAACAAGACGGCCTTTAGTCTCTCATATGCCATAGCTTGATGTTTAACAGTAAAAATCCACTTACGACCAATGGCCTTTTTTCCCGGAGGGTTTTTGATCACCCATGTGCCATTTTTCCAAAGGCCCGATTTTTCATAACCCGCCTTTTTCCATTCTGTATTTTTTAAGGCTTCCTGTTGGATTAGTATGCACATGTCAAGAGCGAAACAAATGCCTGATAGGAAGTAGAAATTTACCATATGGAAAAACTTTTGAATAGGATGGTTGTTATAAGTTCTTACAAAACCCTTTCCAGAGCAATCGGCAATCAAATCACAGGGATACTTTCATCCCGGGATTAGAATTTCCCTTTCGGTGAGTTTGGGTCGGTTTAGACTTGGTTCAGGCTCTTGGACAAGTTGGGAGGGTTGGGGTTCCATCCCTGAAAAGGCCTCTTTCCTCTTAACATAGCCCACGAAGTTCCTTATTCGCAGTTTGTGGTGATTTGGGTTGGTTGGAACAAGAAGCGGGTTTGTGGGGTTGACTTTCTGCTGGTGTTCAAGGTGAGAGGATGAATGACTGAATTAGGTTGAAATGACTCGCAGAGGGCTGCTGAAGGTGATGGAGGATCAAATTGGATTGAATGACTAGGATGAGGCCCCAAAGCTGATATCCCCTCAAGTTCTCCCCGAATCTTATTTTGGGGTAGTTGCTTGATGTTCAAAGAAGTCACATCCGAGTTGTGAATTTTCGGGTAATGGGAAAAAAACATTTGTAGCCTTTGTTTTGAGGAATACCCAAGAAAGATACACTTGATATTTTGGCCAACTTGCTGGGTTTTGCTGCTGTACAGAACAAATGCTGAGCACCCAAACACTTTTGGATCTAGTGATGGTGATTTTGGTATGTGGAAATGTTAAGGAGGACTTGATAGGAGTTTGAAATTTAAAACTCTGGGGCATTCTATGTGAGATATCGGATGTAAGGACGGCTTCTCCTTAGAAAAATTTTGGAACATGTGTGGAAAACAGAGAATCGGGCACCTTAATAAATGTCTGTTTTTTTTTCTGCTACCGCCTTTGTTGGGGGTATAACAAGGAACTTAAGTGAACTTGCCTTTTTGGGAGATAAGAACCTGAACGGATTTGAAGTACCTTTGGCATTACAGTTTTAAAGACTTGAATCTTTCTGGAATTGATTTGTATCATAGAGTTGAAATTTTTGAAAAGTTTACATATTTCGATTTTTCTTTCATAGGAATACCAAGTCAACCCTAGTGTATCATCAACAAATGATAAAACCATCGAGTTCCTGTTATAATTTTCACCCTTTGAAGGGACCCCATACTCACTAATGAATCATGGCAAATGGACGAGTGGTTTTTAAAACAACTAGAAAGTATTAGAGTGTGTTTGGAGAATTGAAAATTTCACATAGAAATGTTTTGGATTTTTATTGATAAACATTGAAGGGAAAAGCTTTTCTAAATACCAAAATTAGGATCCCAAACATAGTGCCAAAGCATAATTCACAACTTTATTGCATAAGAATTGAAAACAGATTAACTTTTAAAGGAACAACACTTGCGGGTTATTTGTTTACTTTGAGGAGAATGGCCTTGAGGAATAAAGTCCCGAAACAATCTCACAGCCAATCGTCTTCCCCGATTCTAATTCCTGAACTCACAAAATTTGGGAAAAACTTAGTTAACAATTTTTTTAAACACGATCAATTTACTAATGGAAAGTAAATTAAGTCAAATTAGGACATGGAGAATGAATTTAAAGTCAGGTTTCTTAGTAACTTGACTGAACCAATTCCCCAACTTTGGTAATGAACCATTACGTTCGGATGTGGATTGCTATTGATGGATTTATTTGTAAAATGCTGTTTGATCCCTGTCATGTGATCTGTGCTCCAGAATCAAAATCCACGGTTTTTGTGTGCCATTTGTAACCATAAGACCAACGAGGAATTACCTTTCTGTGCTAACATGTGGTTCTGACACAGAGGTGTTAGTTGAGACTGCGAGACATTGTTTTGATTTTAAGAGGTCGTAGGACTTCCAGTTGCTCTTGGGAAGTGACTTAATCCATTGAAGTTGTGTTTCATTGAGGATGCTGAAATTTTTTTGGCATACTTTCTTTGTCATTGGTTGCTCTTGATGCCCCTTTCCAAAACAGGTTTGCCATGGATTTTCCGCAAGTTTTCCCTAAATGACCAGGTTGGAATGATCCACCAAGGTCTCCCTTTCCCTTTGCCAATTGTCATTGTTGTTTGGTGGTGTCCTCGTGTTGCAAGGGAGAAACCTTCAAAGGTTAGGTGGAATTTTGGGATCCCATCATAACCTCTTTTGCTTTCTTCAGCGACTTAAGAAAAAGCTTCTCGGATGCTTGAAGGGGCTTAGTTCCCATCACCCTGCCTCGGGCTCATCCAGATTTTTGTTGAGACCAAAAGAATTGAAGGTTTGTTTTTGTTCTACAATTTCTGAAAGGCTGTGCTTGGGCACTTCCACGTGTGAACTTAAACAAAGCAAGATTTGCCAGTAGCGAGTAAGGGATTGAAATATTGAGTAACAATAAGAAATCTCCTTGTTGGAGATCTGTGCTGGTTCAATTCAAAATTCTGGGTGTTTTCAGAACTTGAATAGTCTCCCTAACGCATCCCACATTTCCTTTGCTGTCTTATATAGGAAAAATCTCACCTATCTTAATTTTCAGAATTTATCAGCCAAACATCACTAAGTGATTTCTCATGTTCCATCTTTGAATTGTGGATCATTTTTTCCCAATGAACATCTTCCGTGAGATATTCATCTTTTCTTCTCCCACAAATAACATCATTAAAGATTGGGACCACGGAGGAAGTTGTGACCATTATTTTTGTGCCCGTGATGAGAAGAGATGCCTTTCGCTCCTCCATGCTGTTTTTAGCAGGGGCGGGGGAAGGACGTGACTTTGGATGAGGAAGAATCTTTTTCGTTTGTCATTTCGGTTTGGACGAAGACAATCTAATTTTTTCCCAGGAGATGAAGGATGGCAGGAATTTGAAAGACTAACCGGGAGTTGAAACAACCAGCTGGCAAAAGAGCATTGTGACCAGAGTGTGAGTGTGAAAGGATCTATGCTATCGGAGCCAGTACGTGGAGAAAGGGACACAGAAACACGTCAAAAAAGAATGGCTCTGATATCATGAAGAGATTTTGGAATTTTTTCTTATTCTCTCTTGAACAAAAAAATGAACAAGTATTGTACATTATATTTAGTAAAACAACCTATCTTTCTTTAATCTAAAAAGGAAAGGACTAAAATTAAGAAAAAATAATATCAAGTTACAACCAATAAGATTAGTTTTGTAGCTGTCATTAACCTAAATTATCCAGATTATTGGCTTCAATTAGCCATATGCTTTCCTTATTCATTCCAAGAACCGAATACTAACTTTGGAAATTTTCAACATTTTTACATCAAAATTCTGAATTTGATCTGTACGAATTCAATTTTGGGTAGCTTAATTTCCCTCTCTAATTGAAGCAATATCCTTGGTTCGTGCGGAAGAAGTTGCAGGGGGCATTATGTTCCCTTCAACTGAAAATTCTGCTATTCTAAGCCTGATATCAGTTGAATAAAGGGGTTTTATTAATTCGTAAAACATATCACTTTTACAATTTTTCTATTCATATATGCAATTTTTTTTTACACTAAAAAGGAAACAATTTAGCTAATTATAATAGTTAATTATAGTTAATTCCCTTACTTATTAATCCTGATTTCCTTCACTAACTTTCTTGAAATATTTTCTAATATTACTTATTCTAATTTTCCCTACAAAGACAAATCGGTCAAGTGTGAAAAGGAGTAAAGAGTTGTGGTGAAGTTTGCAAAAACCAGAACACCAAAGAACGAAGTTGGAAATTATTGGGAAACCATCTATTTTTTGAATGGGGACAGAAAGGTGGTCAATAAAGGCACGCTCGTGTTGGTTAAAAAACCTAACTAGTGTTTGGAGGATTTAATATGGGGAAAATTGGGAAGATTAGAATATGGTAGGGATTGTTGAAAACCAACAACTAACAACTTAACCATGAATCAGGGTTTGTTCATGACCCTTTCATTTGGGATTTAATCTCCTTGGGTTTAAAAATGCTTTCGGAATGACTTAGGATCTAATCCTTGATTTGGTGCTATGGATCTGAAGAGTTTTTAATTCTATTTTATTTTCTCTTAACAAAATTAGTACAAGTTTGACATATATACTAAAACCCAACCTATCTTTCCTTTAATCTAAGAAGCTAAATTAGAATAAAAAATTAATCAAATTAATCCATAAGTTTGATTCTTATGCTTAAAATCAAAAATTATAAAGGGTCAATTAGCCATACTTTTCCTATTTATCTACATACTAAACTTTGGAAGATTTCAACACTTCCCCCAAGCGGTTTAAATGTTGTACAACACAGCTGTGACTCAATTCTTCAAAGTTAGTCTTTGGGGAAGACTTTGGTGAAATACTGCTGCTTAGACTTTGTAGGGTTACATTGTTGTATAATTCCTTTCGCAATCTTTTTGATTGAATGCCGACAATTTGAGTGCTTTGCCTGTCATGGGCAAGGATTCTTTGAATACTAATGGTACTTGGTTATACAAAAAGCTTCATAACCTTTCACTTTGCACTTTGAGTTCACTAAGAAGTCTCCGTTTCCATATCCCTCCAGATACCAAGAAGAATGCTCAAATTCACTTCCACTGTTCTTGAAACAGATTCTTTTTGCTTCTCCAATACAAGTTTTCCAAACATAGGAACGTATCCGATTAGATCTTCTTCTGAAATATCTCCCGCCCAGTCTGCATCGGAAAATTTCAACTTCACCTTTTACCCCTTGTATAACAAGCTTCTTCCTGGTTATCTTGGATATTCAAAATCCTTTTTTCTGCTCCCATATGTTCTTCTTTGGGTTGTGCAGAACGCCACAAACACTAACAGAAAAACCATGTCCGGCGGTTGGAGAGGTAAATTGAGTCCCCCAAATCTCTGATATCCCCCCTGTCGACTGGTGTACTGTCTTTCTCACTCCTAGCTTCCTGGTTGGACCATTGGATGTTGCAGGTTTACATCCAAGCATCCTGTCTCCTTTAGTAATTCTAAACATACTTACGTTTTTGAGAGCAAATATTCCTTTTGGACCGTGCTATTTCCATTCCCAGAAAGTATTTAAGATCCCAAGTTCTTTGAATTTTCAAATTCCTTGGCTAGGAGTCCCTTCAATCTTAGTATTCTTCTTCATGTCACCTGTCTAACGATACATCCACATACACAATTAGATGGCTATTTTCTTTTCTGGAGAGAATTTTACAAATAGAGTGGATCGGCTTGAATTGGGGTATCCATCTTTGAAATTGTTTTTGCAAAAACTTCAAACCAAGCACGAGGAGATTGCTTGAGCCCATATAGAGATTTTCTAATTTGCACCTTGGGTGTTGGATGAAGTTTCCAACCCCGGGGAATTTCCAGTAAACTTCTTCTTCCAGATCACCATTTAGAAAAGCAATTCTTTACGTCCTTGGTGTAATGGCCAGTCTAGGTTTGCTGCAAGAGAGAGAAGAATTTTGATATATTGAATTTGGCCACCGGGGAGCGAATGTTTCTTGGTATCATTCCTAGGACTGAGTAAAACTCTTACAACAAACGTGCCTTTAATCTCTCAATTGCCATCAGCTTGATGTTTAACTAAAGATCCCACTTAAAACCCACACCCTTTTTCCCCCCGGAGGAAAGTTTTGTGACACCCTTGTTCCATTTTTCTCCAAAGCCCTGACTCTTCATAGACTGCCTTTTTCCATTCGAAATTTGTTAAGGGCTTCCTGAATGGGTTAGGGTACCGACTTTGTCAAGGTCGAAACAAATGCCTGTAGGAAGTGATAATTTACCTATGAGAAAATTTTTTTAGGATGTTGTGTACAAGTCCTTCACCCTTTTCAGAGCAATTAGCATATCACTTTTTGTCGGATACTTCAACCCCCAGAATGGACATTCCCTTACGATGAGTTTGAGTCGGGCTTTGGATTTGGTTCAAGGGCTCTTGGACAAGTGTGGAGGTTTGAAGTTTCCTCCCTGTAATAGGCCTCTCCTCTAACATAGACCAAGTTCTTTACCAGGTTTGTGGTGATTTTGGGTTGGTGGGAATAATGACACTGGAGTTTGGGTGTGGACTTTCTGCGGTGTATTAAGTGTGGAGGATAAGGATTATCAGTTGAACTACTCGATGAGGGCGCAGTGAGGGGGATCAAGAGGTTAAATTGGATGACTGGGATCAGGTTTCCCCAAAAAGTATATTCCCTCAAGCCTCCCCTAATTTCAGTTTTGGGGTAATTGATTGATGTTCAAAGAATACACATCCTTGAGTTTAAATTTGCGGGGTTTGGGAGAAAACTTTTTAGCCTTTTTTTTTTTTGAGAATACTCAAAAAAAACACTTGATGGATTTTTGGGTCTAACTTGCTCATTTGTGGCTTATATGAAAAAAATTGCGGCACCCAAATAGTTTTGGTCAGTATTGATGTTTTGGTCTGTGGAATGTTGAAGGAGGACTTGTGGGGAAGTTTGAAATTTCGGAATCTGGAGGCATTCTATTGATGAATAGCGGGGATGTAAGGACGGCTTCTCCCAGAAGAAATTTTGGAAATTGTGGAAAACATGAGAGATCGGGCCACTCAAGTAAATGTGTTTTTTCTTTCTGCTACCCCGTTTTGTTTGGGCATATCAACATGGGAAAAACTTATGTCAAATGCCTTGTTCTGGGAGATAAGAACCTAAACGGATTTGAAGATTCTTTGGATTATCTGTTTTAAAAATGAATCTTGGTCTGGAATTGAGTTTTACAAGAGTTGAAATTTTTGAAAAGTTGACAATTTTCTGATTTTTCTTTCATGAGGAAATCCAAACAACCTAGTGTGATCATCAACAAAGATACAAACCAACGTGTTCCTGTTATATTTTTCACCCCTTGAGGGGCCCCATACATCCAGAATCATGGCAAATGGAAGAGGTTTGCAAGCAACTAGGATAAGTATTACGATGTTTTGGAATATGCAAATTTCACATTGAAAAGTTTTTGATTTTTATTGATAAACATTGAAGGGAAAAGCTTCTCTAAAACACCAAAATTAGGTGCCAAGACCATGGACACAGCATAATTTCATTATCTTTATTGAATAGGAATTAAAACAGACTACTTGTAACAGGCACAACTTGTGGGTTGAAGTTTGTGTATTTTGAGGAGAATGGTCTTTGAGAGATAAAGCCTGAACACTCTCGCATTGCCAAACGTTTTTCCCGAATCCAATTCCTGAACTCCATAAGTTTGGGAAAAACTTAGTTAGCAATTTGATCACATCAATTTACTAATGGAAATAAATTACAATCCAAAAGGAACAGTAGTACAGAATTTAAATCGATTCTTATAATTTTGAAAAACCAATTCCCTCAACTTTTGATAGTAACCATCACTATTCAACTGGGAGTTGCTATTGGATGGACTGTACTTGTAAAATGTTGTTGCATTCTCCTGCATGGATCTGAAGTCCAGAAATCAACAATCCACGGTTTTTGGTGCCATTTGTCAACCATAAGAGCCAATGAGGAATTATCTTGCTGTGCAAACAACGGTTCCAACCTAGGGGGGATTGAGGCTGCGGACCGTGTTTTGATTGAATAGTTTCTGCCAAACTTCCAATTGCTCTTTTGGTGAAGGACTTAAAACCGTTTGAGTTGAAGTTGTGTTGTATTTAGGATGCTCAATGTTACATTTGTTTTCTCGTGTCCTTCCAATCAGCCAGTTTCCCATGGATTTTCCACGGTTTTCCCCTAAGATGGCCAGGTTTACGACAGTGACACACCAAGGTCCTCCCTTTCCTTTCCGGTTTCATTGCTTCGGTGGTGGTCCTCGGTTGCAAGGGCAGAACCTTCAAAGGTTGGGGAATTTTTGATCCCATCAAACCTTCCTTCTTCTTCACTCTAACTTTGAAAAGGCTTCTCGGATGCTAGGAAAAGGTTGGTTCCCATAATTCTGGCCCTACTTCATCCAGATTTTTTGGAGACCAAGAAGGAATTTGAATGTTCGTTTTTTTCTACATTTTTTTATAAAGCGTGTCTTGGGCACTTCCACGTGTGGACTTCAAACAAGTCAAATGTTGCCATAGCGAGTAAGGGTTTGAAAATTGAGTAACCGTAAGCTCTCCTTGTTGAAATCATGCAGCTTGGTTCAACCTCAAAAAGTTCGAGGTGTTTTCAAACTGGAATACGTCTCCCTAATGCATCCCACATTTCCTTTGCTGTCTTATAAAGGAGAAAATTCCCCCTCTCCATTATTATGGGTTTATCAAACCAAGACATCACAAGTGTTCTCAAATTCCATTCTTGAATTGTGGATCATTTTTCTCTGGAATGACACCTTTTCCAGTGAGATATTCACTTTTCCTCTTCCACAGATAACATCATTACAGATTGGGGGACACTGGAGAAAGTTGTGACCATTGAGTTTGTGCCAGTGATGGAAGAGATGCACTTTCGTTCCCCATGGCGGGTTTTAATAGGGGCTGGGAGTGACTGACTTCGGATGAGAAGGTCCTCTCGTTCATCATTTCCGGTGAAGGCGATTTGTAATTTCCAGGAGAGGAGGACGACCAATTGGTTGAAGGGAAATGTCGGATCAGAGTGTGTAGTGGAAATTAAGTGTCGGATCCCAAATATGGTTAAAAGGGAATGAAGACTCACGCAACACGTGAATAGCTCCGAACAAACACATTAGAACGGAACATGGAGAAAAAAAACGGTCGGAATGAGGAAACAAGTCAGGTAGAAAGTGGTCACGACAGAGAAAAGGAGAAAAAAAAAAATTTAGAAGGGAAAGGCTCGATACCATGTTAAGAATTCGGTTCTTTTTTTTTCTTTGAACAGAAAGTTACAAGATTGTACATATAACTTGTATACCCAAAACCTATTTTCCTTAATCAAGAAGACTAAATTAAAAAAAAAATATATCAAATTACACCTATAAATTGATTTCTTATCATAAATATCAAGATTATATGGTTGCCAATTACCAATGCTTTCCTTATTTATCTCATACTAATTTGGAAGATTTTCATGGGATCAATACCCATTTTTTCAAATAAATTCAAACCATAACCCCTATCCTTAGCTAGAAAATTGTTGTTGCTAAAGTTCTAAACCATAGTAGCAGGGAAATAGGAGAATTCTAGGTTTCCCCAAAAACTGGTGCTTAAAATGTTTCTTCAGTTCCCCCCAATTATCTCCAAGGTTTCCATAGAAAAGCTTACCCAAAGATCAATTGTTTGTTATATTTCATGATTCCTTTGTGAATTTCAGGACCGGGTTTTAGGGAAAAGATTGGACTTGCTAAGAAACAAATGGACTCATTATTTAGATATACAAGTAATGAAAGTCGGTAAAATTTTGCCAGTCTTTATTGTTTTCTTTCCTAAAAAGATGTCATCTGGTTCATCATAGGTGCCTAGGTCATGGCTTTTCTTGCGTTGAAAATAATGTTTCCCTTTTTGTTTCAAAGGGATTTATTTTTTTCCCCTTCTTTTTATTGTGATATTTGTGGTTACGAAACACATTTTGTGTACTATTTCCCATCTAATAAAAGATCTTTTTTTCCTTTCTTTTTAATCCATGTGAATTTGGGGCAATCATTATTTCAAAATCTCAGGGTCGAATGGTTTTTAAGTTTTATTGATGATTGTGCAAGAGTTTTTTGACTATTTATTCAAAAACAAATCTGATGGATTTTATTTTTCCTTCTTTCCACAAGTTCAAAATCAATTTGCACCAAAAAAATTCATTCGGACAATGCTTGAGATTATTTCAATCAAATCTTGAGTCCGTATTTCCAAAAAGAAAGGGAAACAACACGAATCATTCTTTATCACCACTTCACAATAAAATGGAGTGGTAGAAAGAAAAAACCGACATCTTCTTGAGTGCACTAGAGCCTTATTGTTTCAACAAAATGTGCCAAAAACATATTGAGGAGAAGTTGTCTCACATCAGCTTATGTCAAATAGAATTCCTTCCAAGGTCTTAGGGCTTCAAAGTTCACTAGAAAACCTATCTAAATTCTACTCCGATATTTATCTTCCTTCAATCTCACTCCTCGGTTTTTGGGTGGGACTTCCTTTGTCTATGTTCATAGTCATAACCGTGGAAGTTAGATCCTCATGCTCTTAAGTGTATCTTTGTAGGGTAAATCATCTACTCAAAAGGGGTACAAATGTTTCATCTACCTACTAGAAAGCTTTATGTCTCAACTGATGTTAAATTAAATTTAAAATAAACCCTATTTTATCACCTTTATCTTCAGGGGGGGTCACATATACTCGAAGATAAGGGGTCAAACTTTCCACCACTAGAGTCATCTAAATTTGAATTTCAAAAGCCCCAAAATAATACAAGAGCAATATATATAGAAATGCAAAATTCTACCAACTTCTATCAATTTCTACCTAACATTATATTAATTACAATATAGAAAATACAATATATTATAACATAATCAAATAAACAGCAGTAGACAAAGCTTCACACCAAAAATGAGAAGGAACACAAGACTCAAGTAGAAGAGTTCGAACAGCATCAAGAAGATGACGATTTTTTCTTTCAGCCCCCATCGTTTTGTTGTGGAGTGAAAGGACAAGAACGTTGTGATATGATCCCATGACTTGAAGAAAAAATTGAAATTTATTTGAGACATATTTACCACTTGAATCGGAATTTAAGATTTTGATGTTGCAGAAAATTGTGTTTCAACTAAAGTAAGAAAGGATTAAACACAGAGAGAAAACCTTCACTTTTAGACCGAAGAAAATATTCCCAAGTAAATCAAGTGAAATAATTGATAAATGAAATAAAATATTTGTATTGTTCATGAGAAATTATAGGTGGAATACCCCATACATTAGTATTTACGAGTTCAAAAGGTTTGGTGGTGCGGGTTTTATGCAATGGAAAAGGAAGTGTTTTGCTTTTACCAAGTTTGCAAGATGCCAAATCAACAATAGATTATTAGAAGAAGCTGAATTTTTAATTTCCAAGTAAACCAGATTTAAGCAAGACTCGAAGTACATGAGAATTAGGGTGTCCTAATCATCTATGCCACACTTGATTATCACATTGAACAGCTTTACAAGCAACATAATTTGATACCAATGAGGGAGATAGAACCAAAGGAAAGAGACATCCCACGTTAGGTACTTTCATGATCATCTTCCCGGACACTTGATCCTGCACAAGACAACCAGGAGTTGAAAATTGAATAGTACAACTGTAGTCAATTAATTGGCCGATGGATATAAGATTAGTGGATAGCTTAAGAGATTAAAAAACAGTATTTAAAGAGGCTGAAATATCACCAACAGCTGTGATAGGTGGGAATTACCATTGGTAGTATGAATTTGAAGATCCTCTTTATATTTTTGAACATTATTTAAAGGTAAGGCAGTGTTGGTCGTGTGATTGGAAGCACCAGAATCAAAATCCCAAAAGGCTTAGGATTAGAATTTTTGTTACCTGAAAGGCCTAAAGTAGAAAGGGTAGAAACTATCATTTGTTGGACCATTTAAAGAGTAATAGAAGACTAACTAGGACTAGGACATTCGAGGAACCAATCGAGACATTGTAGGTAGGTTTCAGATTTCTTTGCAGGGCCCAGTGGAACAATCTTTGATGATATGCCTTGTTTTCTTACAATAATTGCAGAATTTTTTAGTACAATTAGTGGCAATGTGCCCAAATCTTTTGCAACTAAGCATTGGACATTAGTCATATCTCTTGCCTTTCCTTTAGACCTCCCTTGAGTTGTGTAGGCAATAGGAATTGGAGTAGAATTTTGAGCTTTCTGCTCCAAGACAAGCCAGTGTAATGAGTCGTTGTTCTTCCTTGAGAAGTTTTCCTACACAAATATCTAGTAAAGGAACTAGTTCTCTATTCATTAGGTTGGACTTGATTGCTTTAAACTCCCCCCTTAAAATTTTATTAAAAACTGGTCATGCTGTTAGTCTCATGCACACTTTGGATAGCAATGAGTCCTTCAGGAGGGACACTTGCATACACAATATCAGTGTACTCATCCTAAAGATTTCCAAAGGAAGAATAAAACTCTTGGATTGACATATTCCCTTGATTGAGTTATCCCAACTCGAGTTCTAATTGGAAATCTTCGTGCTATATTGCTTTGATTATAAATTTTCTTCAAATAATCCCACATTTCTTTTGAGGTCTTATAGGCTTGAGATTGAGAAGTATGGAGGGTTCCACACTTCTAAGGATCCAAGACATAATTTTGAGCATCCTCCACCTCCCATTTCACATATTTCTCCTTCTCGTTCTCACTGTTTAGGTGCAAGATCTGTCTCATCAATATGACCCCATAATTCCTTTCCCTTACAAAGATTTGAAATTGGAAAGCCTAGGGAGAAAAATTCTTGCCATTAAATTAAACAAGAAAATGTTTAGATAATTCCAAAGATATGATTCAACCAGAAACAAGAACTAAGAGATCAGGTCCAAGAGAACAGAATAGAAGAGCACGAATCCTTTGCAACTATAGAAATGATCTTGGAACAAGACAAGGAACTAGACACGAGATGAAATGATCTCGGTGTTTGGGCATCTGATACCATGACAAAAATAAAAAAGAAATTTCTAAAATGTTTTTTTATGTGCATTTCACTAAAACAATTTACAATATATAGACATTAAGAAGGATCAAAATCTCTTAATTCTAGGGTCCAATGTAGTAAGCATAATCGGATCCCTTAATCTTAGGT
>JBBMOL010000853.1:0-63880 GCA_037954665.1 Laguncularia racemosa
CCCTTTTCCCCTTCCTTTCCCTTTTGTCCCCAAGATGATAAAAAAAAACCCCTTAACCCTCTAAGGTTATTTCATTTAAAATTGTTAAAGGAATGGGGGGTGATCTTTTGCTAGCAAGATAAGAAAATATCTTTCCTTTTTTTTAAAATTAAGGAGTAAAATAATCGTCCGCCTGGCACGCCTACCACACAGTCTTTGGGTCAAGCCGTGCCTTTCCTCTGTGTATAAATCACATATCATCATCCGTGTCCAGTGTGTACCACGGCTTCCACCACGGCCAATCCCAAGTCATGTCATCCTCTGGTCGATGTTCCACAATTTTCCTTATTGTTTAGTATATGGCACGGCTTCATCAAGCTTCCACCACGATTTGCACACAGCTCCCCACCACGTTTTCCCCCCAAACGGTCGTGTCACAAGCCATGTCTCTCTCCTTCTCATGCAATGGGGTAGCACGGTTTGCACCAGGGTCGTCCTCAAACCGTACCTCCTTCTAGACAGATACACGGTCGTGTACTTCAACCGTGCATTTTCCTATTGATTCAAAAACCAAGTAAAACTGCCGTGTACTTCAACTACACGCCATGTACTTTCCTCCAGCGGTGTAAAATCCTTGTCTTTGATCCAACTTGTAGATGACTTCTCTAATTACTTGAATTAGCACCCTTGACTCCATTTAACCTGATTTATCACCATAAAAAATTAAGTAGCTTTTCCTTATGATTTCTATAAAATCAATAATAAATTAACACAATTCCTACTATAGATTGAGTATAAAATGGTTTCAAACACCTTGCAAAATAGGTAATCTTGGAATAGCTAAAGCTATTTGTGATTTAAGGACTTAAATCAATGTTATGCCTTTGTCTGTTTATCAAAGTTTGAATGTTGGTCCCTTAAA
This sequence comes from Laguncularia racemosa, assembly GCA_037954665.1. Classification (NCBI taxonomy): domain Eukaryota; kingdom Viridiplantae; phylum Streptophyta; class Magnoliopsida; order Myrtales; family Combretaceae; genus Laguncularia; species Laguncularia racemosa. The sequence continues at coordinate 902 of JBBMOL010000853.1, forward strand.
GGGAAATAGGTGTTATTGTTTCAACTTGCTGATAGGTCCAATGTTTATCCTGATGGGAGTTCTAGAAGTTGTTTTTAGTACAAGTTAATGGGTTGGTTTTCCCTGCGATTTTTTTTTGGCTTGACATGGAGAATGATGATTCTCGTAATTCCCTCAATGATTTTTATTAGTGACCATTTCTTAAGACATCCAAAACAAAAATTGATATACATGACGGTAACCTCACTTTTGGAATTTGATGGTGAAGTGATTAAATTTAACATTTTATGATGCCATGAAATATCCTAGTGATATCTCCCCTGTTTTTGTTGTGGATGTTATTGACCCATTGACACATACTACATTTGACTTGATAGACGATGATGAGTTTAAAAATTGTACTTAATAGGATCTTACTACTAATGCATTGAAAACTCTTAATGGAGAAGCTTGTAATATCCTCTAATTTGGGAGGACATGATTTGGGAGTTGGAATCGTTAAAACCTATCAGGTATGATTTTCCTACATTAATCTACCCCCTTCTAACATAAGACTTCTTCCCTCTATTGTGCAGGCACCAAAGCTGGAATTAAAACCCTTATCCGAACATCTAAAGTATATTTTCTTAGGAGAAAATGAGACTCTTGCGGTTGATGTCTCCAACAAACTAAGTGTTGATTTTTAAGGGGAGATGATAAGTTTCTCTAAATTTTGTTTTGATGATTAAACAAAAGAGGAATGAGTGTAATTTAATGTTTAAGATAGTACGTAACTTTTTCTAAAGTTGAACAAGAAAGACAGAAGCTTTTTCAGAACCTTCAAAAGTGTTATATAAGCTATTTTCGTTCTGACAGAAGGTGTTTCAGAAGTTGGTAAAATCCAAAGTTATCTGTAACCTTTCATAACCCTTTTTCAGAACCTTCAGAACATTAACGGGTTTGCTTCAGAAGCACTTTCAAAAACCTTTCTGTCTTTTTTATAAATTTTTTTAAAAAAATTACGTTTAAATTTTTTATATCGATAGTTTTGAAAAATTTAAAGGCCTACCCTACATTCAAGTTTTTTGGGTAACATTTTTGAGTTTTTACAAAGAAAATTTTAATACAGGGTTTTTTAATTTACATAAAGTTTTACAAGATTTTATTCAAAATTTCATTTATAAAAAAAGTGAATCATTAATATGACAAGTTTTACCCAAAATTTTTAAAATTAATATTTGTACTTATTTTGGGAGATCCAGCAGTTACAAAGAAAAGGATAAAAGTATCGTTTTTTAATATCAACAAGGTTTCCACAATTAAGGGATACTTCAACAACTTGATCCAAAAGAATATCTAAAGAAGATCTCGGTCAAACAAATTACCAAGTTTCTTCATCAAGAATACCACAAATGCAATCCCCTCAATGATTCAACTTTTTTTTTGAATTGAAAATTCAAAAAAAATTCAAGATTACAAATGGAAAGACCCTTATGTTTTCTCCATAATAAGGTGTTTTTCAAAAAAAAAAAAGGGAATAAGTGGAAATTAAAAAAACCCCAAAGCAAGAACGTTGTTAAAAAATACACACGAGAAGAAAAGACTCATAATCTTCAAGAAAACATCATTAAATATATGTGCTCAAAGGGGAAAATTTTTACCCCTCATCATTGTTGTTTTTGTTGTTGTTGTTGTTGAGATTCCTTTCGGGGAAAGGGAATTGTTTGTTGTTTCATCACTGTGTTGAGGATTAGCTTATAAAGAAGCAAAAGACTAACAGTGAACTTTGCCTTGAAGAGGCTTGTGTTGTAATTTCGTTTTGTTGATATAGGAAACACAACCAGTAAGACAACCGGGACCCGGCGTGAAGCTAGAAATAGACACGCCAAGGGGGAAACTTAAAAAATTCTGAGCATTTTTTATTTTCTCTAATTTTTTTCTTAAAAACCACAATTGTTTTCGTTTTGTTATTCACGTTTCATTATCAAGATTTTGTTTATTTGCGAAAAAGTGAAATTTTAAGTAATTAACCCAATTCACCCCCCCCCCCCCCCCCCCCCCCCCCCCCCCCCCCCCCCCCCCCCCTCTTGATTAATCAATTGGACCAACAATCGTATCAAAGCAAACTCGTCTATTTTGAGTGACCAAAATGGTTGAAATAATGTTGCAATTTAAATCGAGTCCCCCTACTTCGATGGCTCAAACTTCTCATACTGAAGATCGGGAAATTACATTAAAGAAAATTTTATGTTTCGGGCAGTTATTTACGGGAGACATTTTTTGATCACCTTGAACGGAATTCAACCTTGTAATTGGGAGAAGAAAATTTATTGAGAAGAACAACAAAGAAAAAAATTTATTATGACTACTATTGCTCCACAAAGTTCTATTTAATATCATCGTGTCAGTGCAAAGGGAGATTTGGGATACCCTTTGATACAATGAAGGGACGGATACCTAGGAAACTAAAGATAAATTCTTTAATTAGGGTATTTTTTTTAAGTTTAAACTAAGAAATTTAAAATTTTGTTTTTTAACGGGTTTAAGATCACAAATGAGCTTGCATCATTTGGAAAAAAACTTCCAGTCTAGACTTGTGGGGAAAAATTTTGAGGTATTGCTACCTTTTGGGATGCAAAAAAATCTATAGGGGAAGCTCAAGCCCAAACAAGCTAACTCTCGTTCAATTGAAGAAAAGCCAGGGCATATGAGTCACCAAAAAGACCACGCAACGAAGAGACACGGTACCAAGGAATTGCTTTTAAAGTCAAAAAAATAAAGAAAAATGAAATTGAAACGATGATACGATGATGAGAAAGAAAGGAATCAGTCTTTAGTAGAGACTCAAAGGCTGCTCAAGAAGAAAAAGGGGAAAAAGGGTTTTAATTTTTTTTAAAAGAAAATACTGAATAAAGCAAAATGATGCAGGAAAAACTATAAGGAAAAGAAAAGAAGAAAGAGAAAAGGGAGATTAAATGTTAAATCAAAAAGCCGGGGACAAAACAAATCAAAGTCCAACACTGATAAAAAATGGAAATTTAAAAAAAAAGTCGAGCAATGTAAAACATGGGTGATTTAGGATACAGAACAAAATTCAGGGGATTCAAAGAAGAAGAGGATGGGGAAAATTTGTGCTTAAGGCCATTCTGAGGTACATTCTGAATCTGATAAGATGTAACAAAAAATGACATCTAGTAAGAGAGTAAGCACAAAAGGCACTAAAAAGGGCTGATACAAAATTAGCTAAGAATAAACGAAATAAAAGCTCTTAAGAATAAAAGGAGGCAGTAAACAAACAAATTCGTTACTTGCAATGAAAAAGATATTTTGAAAAAAGAAAATAATCCATGCATGTGAGTATAGAGAAACAAGATAGAAAACAATATTTGAACAAAACAATAAATGAAGGTACAATTGGGGAACTGTCAAGTTCTTTTGAAAACTCCCTTTTGAAAAATTTTGATGAAAGTGATAAAATTTTAACTTTTTAAATTTCTTCAAAAAGAGTTTCGAATGAAAAACATGGGTTGGGGATATGACATGGTTCGATTTAAAAATGAATCAAAATACTTTTTTTGTTAAAGCAAGCAAGTCTTAATGATAAATTCAAAAAAAAGAATCATTTCAAATACAAATATTGTTAAAAGGGGAAATACCAAGCTTTTAAAGAAGTTATTCTGACAAAAGATCCACACAATGGATACACAAGCGATATCAAAAGGGTATAAAAATTATACAAACCAAAATTTTCCAGAAACAAAATAAGGTATAGGAATGTTAATTTTATCATCTTCTTTTTGTAAAAGTTTGGTCATATTGAGAAATTTTGCTATTATAAAAAAATAAGCTCATAATCAAAAAGTAAAGGGGAAGAAATCAAATGATTTTCTTTAAAGGGCCCAAACTTGTTTGGGGTTCCAAAAAGGACTTTTCTTTTTATTTTACGGGGACATAAGAAAAAAATAAGAGGAACATGGTTTTTGGATAGTGGATTTCTAGACATATACTAAAGATGCTTCTTTGTTCAATAGATAACTTGGAAGAAAAAGACATTTAAATTTTGGAGTGAGGTAGGTTTAAAAATAATTGCCACTGGAACATTGGTATGCCTACATTTCTTATGAAAATGTATATCTTGTGCAAGGTTTTTAAAACAAATTTTACTTATATTAGTCAGTTATGTGATAAAGGTTATAAGATGATTTTTGATCAAGAAAAGTGATATGTTTTTAAATAAATGATAAAAATTTATTTAAAGGAATTGGGGAAAAGAAAAATCTTTTTAAAAAACCCAGATAAAATTCAATAATGTTTGCTTTTTAATTTCTTCAATGACTGTTTTGTTTGGCTAAAGACAAGACTGTTAATTTTAATCACTTAGAAAAATTATCTAAAAAGGATATTATTAAAGGATTCCTAAGAAAAATATTAACAAGACGTGAAAGTGATACTTTTTAAAGAATAAAAGGGTTTCTATTTTCATAAAAGTAAAAATGTAATTTCAACTAAGAGACCACTTGATTATTGATCTAGATTTTTTTTGGACCTACTAAAGTCTTAAGCATGGGTAAGAAAATTTGGGAATTGTTTTGTTGTGATTTTTCAAGATAACTTGGGTTATATTTTTGCGCACAAAAGAGATCCCTTTTGATTCTTTTCAAAAGTTGAAAAACATACAAAAGAAAAGGGATTTTTCCATAACTAGTTTTAAAACGTCGGAAAGAATTTAAAAAATGCAAGTTTTTTAAATTTTTTGGAAGAACAGGTATATCTCATAATTTCTCAGCTCCTACCCCCCCAAACAAAATGGGTAGCAAAACGGAAAAATAAAACTTTAAAAGGGTGACAGATCTATTTTAAAGGAGTGGAATTGCTAAGTATTCTGGGCAGGCAGTTTAAAAAGTTTGCATATCATCAATAGAGTTTTCTTCGACCTATGACATCAAAACTCTTATGAGATGTTTCGGGAAAAAACCTAACGTTTCTATTTTCAATTTTTGGATCAAAAGTTTTGTGAAGAAAAACCCACTCAACCTTTTGGTAAGTTTGATAAAAATTTGAAGAACTATTTTCTTGGGATATTGTTTAAATAGTCATGTTTATCGGTTTTCAATAATTCATCAAACACTATGAAGAATTATAAATGTTAATTATTGGGGAATTAAAGGATGTTGTTTCTGATGAAGAAAAGGACTCCAATTCTAAACCAGAATTTAGTTAAAACCTAATTTAGAAGCCCCGCTGTTAAATTCGAGGATCTGAACCAAAACCTATTTCAAGGCAAAACAGAAGGAATTTCAAAAGTTGTAAATTGAACAAAGGCTTCAAAAATTGGGGAGGTATAATCCCACATGCTTCTAAAAAAAATAAAAAGGTAAATAAAATTCGGGTGTTAAAACAAGAGCTAAACTCAAAATTTTTAAAAACATTTTGTGTTGTTACTGAAATTTAAACCCATAAGATTGAAAAAGCTTTGAAAGATGCTAATTTGGGTATATCTATTCAAGAAGAATTAAACAATTTTCAAAGAAAAATGTAGGAATTTAGTTCCCAGCCTGAGGAAAAGTCTATAATTGGAACAAAAGGGGGTTTTTAAAAAAAATTGATGAAGAAAAGGTAAAATTTTAAAAATAAAGCAAAATGGTTTTTAAACAAACTCCAAGAACCTTTTGGGGGGGAAAATTGATTGTTTTTTTTTCCCCTAAAGGTTTTCTTTAAAGGGAAAAAAGGGAAAACTACTTTTTTTTTTAAAAACTTTTGGAAAAATGATATCTTAGTTTTCAAATTATTGGATTTAAATTTTTTTTGGGTTTAAATAAAAATTTTGTGGGAAAATTTGCTGAGACCTGCAGGGAAAAAATTTTTTAAAATTTAAAGAGGGGAAAAAAACATTCTTTTTTGGGGGTTTAAATAAAACAAACAAAGGAAGGAATTTTTGGGGTTTATCAAGAAAAGACACAAAACCCCCAAAATTTAAGAAAAATTTTGGGGGTGAAAAGGGTCCAAAAAAGGGGTTTTTAAAACCCATGAGTACTTTATCAAGGAACCTGACTTAAATGGAAAAGAAAGGGAAGTGAAAAGTTTATAAAAGTCCCATAGGTTTTTTAAATTTTATTTAACTGCATCAAACCCAAAATTTTGTTTATGGTTTTTTTTGGGTATTTTCAAGCCAAAACCAGCAAAAATTTTTTTTTTTGGTTTAAAAAATTTTCCAAAAAAACCCAAATTTAAAAATTCTAATTTTGGCCCCATGGATCCAAAAAAAAGAATTTTTTTTTTAATAAAATTTTTGATCGATTTTGTGGGGTAAAATTTATTAGAAAAAAACATCTTGGGGGGTTGTTAAAAATTTCCCCCGGGGGAAAATTTAAAATTTTTTTGGGCTTCAAAAAAACCCCAAAAATTTTTTTGCTCTAACCCAGAAGCTAAAATGTTTCTATTTGAATTGCTTTTTCACAAGTTTTATGGGAAAAAAAAAAAATTTAAAGTTTTGGAAAAAATTTTAAAATTTTCCAATTTAAAATTTTCCCAAAAAGAGTACAATAAATTTACAAAGGGGAACCATAAAATCAATTTTAGGGAAAACCTTAAAATTAACATCATTTTTTTAAAATCGTTCAAAAAGGGATAAAAAGTTGAAAATTTTTTTTCAACCGTAATCCCAAATTTTTAAAATTTTTTCTAAAAACCCCCCGAAAAGGTAAAAAATTTTAATTTTTTTAAAAAGTTTTGGAAATTTTAACCCTTTTTAAATTTTTTTCCCCCCCCCCCAAAAATTAAAAAAACTTTTTTCATTAAAAAAATCTTTTTCTTTTTTTTCTTTTCTTTTTTTTTCTTCCCCTTTTTTAAAATTTTCTTTCCCTTTCCTTTTCTATTTTTTCTCCTCCGCAAATCCAATGGGGGCCCAAAAAATCAAAAGCCTAAAAAAAAAAACTTTTTAAAACCCAAAACAAAAAGCAACCTTTGTGATTATATGAAACTTTAACCCTTTCCGGGAAAAAAAATCAAAACCTTCCATAGGGGAGAATCCAATTCCCCTGTTTCGAATCTTTAAAGGTTCCCAAAAAATTTCCAAAAGAAAACGATTGCATCGTCTTTAAAAGGAAAAAAAAGCTATTAAAAATTTTTCCCCTCAAAAAAGCTCCCGGGGAAAAAAAAAGAAAAAAGAAAAAAAACAAAATCTGAAACCCCAAATTCAAAAAACCCCCAAAAAAAAAAAAAATGAGGTGTGTTTTTTTGTTGTTTTTTTGGTTTTAAATTTTTTTTCTAGTAATGGATTTACGGGGAAAAATTTTAGAACCCTGGGGGTCATGAACTTTGCTCTTTCCAAGTTTTAGTTTTTGGGGGAAAGTGGGCAAAAAAATTTTTTGGAAAATTTTTAAATCCCTTAAAGGAAAAGGGGAAAGTTTTTGTTTCCCGATATGGTCAAAACATTTCAAATTTTTGGGGGAAAGGGTTTTTAAAAGCACAAACTACATGATGTAAATATGATCTAAATAACGAAAGCCTAAGAAAATCCCGTTTCTGCTATAAATTTAAGGGTTTTCAAAGGATTTTGGGGAAAAAAAACAATGGGCATTTTATTTTTAAATTGTTTCAAAACAAAATAAGTAATTGTTAATATTTTTCCCCAAAGGGAAAGGGAGTTTTTTTCAATGTCCCCAAAAAAAGCCAGAATTTATCTTTTCAAAATTTAAAAAAGAGAAGTGGACAGGGCCCAGAGTATTTATCAAATTTTTGGGGGAATAAGGGAAAATTTTGTGTTTTTGGAAAAATCTGATCGACTGTTTGGTTTAAAGGGTAGTTTTTTCCAACCCAGCTCATCAACCAAAAAAAATTAAAGAGGAAAGGGGAAAGAAGTTTTTTTAATGTCCAAACTTTTTTAAGGATTGTTTGTGGGATGGAATAAAGGTGCACAATTTTTTGGCCATTTAAAAGATATGAAAAGAATATTCCTTTTTTGGGGAAATCTATTTAAAAAAAGGGAGGTTTAGAACCAATTTCCCAAAAAAGAATAGAGGTTGAAAAAAAGATCGGGAAAAAATCAATGGGAAGAGGCTGGGGAAAAGTTGGGAAAAAAAGAATTTTAAAACCCTTTTTTCTGGAACAAAAAAAGAATGTTGTTCGGGAAAATTTTAAAATGAACTATCGGATTTTTTTAAAACAACTTTGACAAAAGAAGTTTTACAAAAATCTGATCTGAGGGGATTTTTAAACAAAGGAGTTTTTTAAATTAAAAAAAAATTTGATATTTTTTTGAATCAAAAAAAATTCTGAGAAAATTATTACCAATCTCCATATAAAGGGTTCTCCCATGATGAATTTAGTGCGAGAGTCAAACAAATTTTCAATAATTTAATTTTATTTTCAAATTTTCTCTCAAGTGGGGAAATTGGGGATTTAATTTTCTAACTCCCCTTTAAAATTTTGGGCCTCCAAGACAGAAAAAAACCCCCCAAACTATCACAAATCCTTTATGCTGAAAAAAAAAACTCTTTTTACCAAAAATTTCCAAAAATGTTTTCTCTAGCCCACATCATCCCACTTAAAATATTTTCCCAGAAAACCTTTATCAACCAAAAATTCCCCCCACTTTCCCCTTTTTTCTCGAGTAACAAATCCAAAGATCTTTATTTTTTAAAAAATTTTGTTTTCGTACAATTTGAAAGACTTTTGTTAAATTTTATGCATCTTTAAGGGGGGGGTATCCCTTTTTTCTGTTAAAAAAAAGGGGGGGAATGGAAATGGTTTAAGAATATCAATATTTTCTGCTTTTTTGATCAAATGATTGCTTCTTTGTTTGCCACTTATAATGATTCTATTTTTCTTATAGTGCTTTTGAACAATGTTTATAGGAAAATATCTTAAACATTTAAGGGGTTTTATAAATTTTTTTTTTTCTAATGGTGTTTTTTTATCACCCAAAAAAGGGGGAAAAGTTTGAAAGGGGAAATTTAAGTTCTCTAAAATTTTTTTTTGATATTAACAAAAGAGGGGAAAGGGGTTTAAAGAATTTTAAATAGTACGTAAAAATTTTTTTTTAAAATTGAAAAAGGGAACAAAAGCTTGTTCAGAAAACCTTTAAAAAAATTATATAAACTATTTTTTTTTACATAAAAGGGGGTTTTTTAAAATTTGGGGGAAAATATTCGTAGTTATCGGGTAACCTTTAGAACCCCTTTTTTTAAAAAAGGGGAAAATTTAAGGTTTGTTTTTAGAAACACTTTTTTGAAACCTTTAAAAAAAGGGTTTAAAAGGTTTGGGGTTAAAGCCTTTCCAAAACCTTTTTATTCTGTTACAAAATTTTTTCCCAAATTTTTTCAAATTTTTTTATCAAGTTTTTTATAAAAAATTTTAAGGCCCAGCCCACGTTTTCAAGTTTTTTTTGGGTAAAACTTTATTTTTTTTAAAAAATAGTTTTTAACTGGTTTTTTAATTTAAATCAAGTTTTCAAGATTTTTTTCAAAGATTTTTATTTTTTAAAAAAAAGTGGAAACAAAATAATAGACAATTTTTTTCCAAAATTTTTAAATTTTTTTATTTGGGATAATTTTAGGAGACAGCCGTTTCAAAGATAAGGGTAAAAAAATTGGTTGTTATATCAAAGATGGTTCCACCAAAGTGAGGGGGAAACCCTTTAACAAACTTGACCCAAGGAAAAAATCCCAAAAAAATCCGGGGGAAAAAAAATTATCCAAACTTTTCCCCCCTCAAAAATAACGAAGGGGATCTTCCTCAACAGATTTAACTTATTTTTTAATTGAAAATTCAAAAAAAATTTAAGGGTTATCACTGGGAAAATAGTGTTATTTTTTTTTCCAATTAAGGTGTTTAATTCAAATTTAAAAAAAAAGGAGAGGGGGGGGAAATTTTTTTAAAAAAAGAACAAAATGTTTTTTAAAAAAAAAAAACACGAAAGAAAAGACCATACACTTTAAGCAAAACACTTTACATTTTTAAAAAAGTGATCTAAAAGGGGGAAAATTTTTTTTTTCCCCATCATTGTTGTTGTTGGGTTGGGTTTTTGAGATTTTCCCTTTTTTTTGGGGAAAAGGGGGGTTGTTTGTTGTTTCAAACACTGTATTAGTGATTAGCTTTGTGAAGAAACTAGAAAGACTCAACTGGGACTTTTCCCTTTAAGAGGCTCAGTTTTTAATCTTTTGTTTTTTGATATAGTGAAACCAACCATATTAGACAACGGGCCTCGGGAAAGCTGGAAAAGAAACTGGGCCTTTGAGGGGAACCCTTAAAATCTGGCCCTTCTATTCTTTTCTACTTTTTCTTTACGCACCTTTAAATTTTTTTCATTTTTTTTTTTCACTTGATTTATTAGCAAGAGTTTTGGTTTATTTGGGAAAAAGTGAAATTTTTAAAGTTTAATTAAACAAAATTTACCCCCCCCCTTGATTAATCTAATTGGGACCAACACTAAGTACTTTAGAAGAAGAAAAGTTGATTTGAGTGTTGAAGATTTACAAAGAAGCCTTTGGTTTGGTCCATACTGATATCAAAGGACTAAGCCCCTCCACCGGGCATCACAAGTTTTTAATGAAGAAAATTTGCAAACCTTCAAGGGAATTTTAAAGCTTCATTTGAATCCCCCCAAATTTTGGAAGAGTTAAAAAAGAGATTTTGGGAAACTTCTTGATCCCAGGGTATGACCCTATCCAATTTCCGATAGCAAATGGGAAAGTCCAATTCAAGTTGTTCCAAAGAAAAGGGGCTTAACTTGTTTGAAAACTCGGGGGGGTGATTTTTCCACCCCCGGGTTTCAGAATGGTTTGGGGGGTTTGTGTTGATTACGGGAAATTAAATGTTTTCAACTAGAAAAGATTTTTTTCCCTTTTCCCTTTTTCCCTTAAATCAGATGCGAACGTTTTGCGGGCCATTCTAAAAAAATTGTTGTCTTGATGGTTACTTGGGTTTTTTCATCAAATTCCAGTAAAAAACCCGAAAGACAAGAGAAGACTATTTCACTTGCCATTGGGTTATTTTTTGCGAAATTGAATGATCCTTTTGGGCCCCCCCCAATCCCCCCGCCACATTCTAAAAGTGTATGGTTAGTATTTTTAAAAATTTTATGGGAAAACATCATAGAAGTTTTTAAGGATGACTTCACTGTCTATGGCCAACTTTTTTGATTCATGCTTAACTAACCTTACAAAAGGGGTTTTAAAAAAGATGAAATAAAAATCTTGTGTTGAATTATGAAAAATGTCATTTTAAATGGTTGAACAGAGTCTCATTTTAGGTCATTTTGTTTTCTTCTAAGGGCTTGAAGTCGATAAAGCTAAAGTAGAATTGATTAAATCCCCTACCTTGGGGTAAATGACGAGAAATTCCCCTTTTTTTTTGGGGGAGTGAAAGGATTCTATCGCGCTTCATCAAGGTTTTTTCCCAAGTTTTACTCAACCCTTATGTCGATTACTCAAAAAAAGTGAAAATTTGGGGGAGTTCGAGGGGGCCTGAAAGAACGCTTTTTAAACATTGGGGGATTAAGTTAATTTTTGCTCCAATCATCTAACCACATGACTAGACCCCTTCCCTTTAAAAAATTTCATGTGTGATGCGAGAAATTTAATGCAGTTGGAGCCTTTTTTGGGGCCCCAAAGTTGGGAAGCTTCTCATGTCTTTTAAATTTTTTCCCAGAACTTTGGGGGAAAATCCCAAATGCAACTATTCTACAAGGGAAAAAAAAACTTTTTGGCTGTTTTTTTGCATTAGAAAAATTCAGTTCGTATTTACTTGGTACTAAGGTAATTTTTTTTTTTCTGATCATGCAGCTCTCAAATACTCTCGCGAAAAAGGGGGCCAAAACCCAAAGATTTATTCGTGGATACTCTTATTACAAGATTTTTGATCTGGAGATACGAATAGGAAACTCAGAAAACGTAGTTGCCGACCACCTCAGAAAGAATACTTATCAGTAAAGGGGTCAATCCCAAAAACAAAATGTTTTTCCAGATGATCATCTCTTTTCTATTAAAAAGAAAATTTCCCGGGGGTTTTAATGCTGATTTTGTCAACTATTTGGTTACTAAGACACTACCAATGATTTGTCAGGATCAAAAGAAAAAATTTAAAAAGGGTGATCAAAATACTATGTATGGGATTTATCCCCTTTTGGGGGAAAAAAAAATTTTCTAATTAGATCCTTAAAAGGGGGTATTTTTCAAAAAACGATATTCCTTCCATCTTGCAAATTTTTTCACTCTTTTTGCATGTGGTGGACATTTTGGCCCAAAAAAGGACAGCTCAAAGGATTGGGGGTTTTGGTTTGTTTTGGCCTTTATTGTTTTATGATTCTTTTATTTTTTTGTAAGTCTTGTGAACAATGTCAAAAAATTGGCAATTTGGACGTAGAGACCAAATGCCACTTACCCCAAATTTTTGCTTGGAAATATTTGATATATGGGGGATTGACTTTTTTAGGTCCTTTTCCTCCTTCTTTTTTCTTGTTTACATCCTCCTTGCGTGGATTAATTTTTTTAAAATGGGTGGAAGCCAAAGCGACCCGAAATAAAAGATGCCAAAGTTGTTGTAGATTTTTTTTAAATCTCATATTTTTGCTATTCGGGACACCAAAGGCTCTTTTCAGTGATCGTGGCACACACTTTTTTTAATAAAATATGGAAAAAACCCACTTAAAAGGTACAAGGTCACTCATCGCACTTCCACCCGCATACCAAACCCCTTAAAAACCCAAAGGTTTGGGGAGAATTTTTTAAATCGAGAAATCAAGTCTTTTTTTGGAAAAAAACCGTAAATTTTCCCAAACAGGGAAAATTGGGGCAAAAGGGACTTGACGATACATTAAAGGCCTACCGAACAGCCCTTTCAAGCCCCCTATAGGTATGTCTCCTTAACCCTTTGAAAATTTGGCAAAAAGTGCCCCTCCCTATGGAGCGGACATAGGGCGTACTGGGCTGTAAAACAATGTAACATGCGAATGGATGAGGTTGGTGACACAGAAAACCTTTAATTACAAGAACTTGAGAAATTCGAAGAGAAGTTTTAATTTGAGTACTAAAATCTACAAAGGGAAAAAAAAAAGAAAATTTTTATGATCAAAAGATTTCCCGAAAGAATTTTTTCTATAGGTCAAAAAGTATTTCTTTATCAATTTTCGGGTTGAAAATTGTTTTCTGTAAAACTACAATCCCCGGGGATTGGTCCTTTTGTTTTCACTGACATATTCCACATGGTGCAGTTTTTTAAATTTCAAGTCTTGAAACTGGGAAGAACCCTTTAAAGTCAATGGTCAAAACCCCTTGAAACCTTTTTTGAAGGATTTCAAGTATTAATATTGAAGAAACCATTTAAAAATTTCCCTGAGTATTGTGATTTAAAATTTTTGGAAAAGCTACCCAAAAACTCAAAGAAAGGTGCTTTATGGGAGACAACCCATACAATTTTTTTTATTTTTTTTTTTTTAGTTCAATTTTGATTTTTTTTTTTTTTTTTGATTAGCTGCAGAAAAGGATACATATCATAAATTTTAGCACCCCTCAAAAGTGCTTAAGGGGAGAACCCAAAATTACTCTACATTCCCCTACCAGGAAGTCCCAAAATTTCCCTTTTCTCTTATTCTCTAATATTCCTTGGTTGTTAATTCCTTTTTAATTGTGCTGAATTAGAAAAAGTGAGGACACTTTTTAAATTTAAAAGTATGGGGAGAGGATAATAAAATATAGAGAATAAAAATTGACTCATACTTTAAAACCCTTTGAATGTTTGCCCTTTAAAGAAATTTTTTTGCAAAATTTTTTTTAAAATATCTTTAAATTTCTGGAATTTTACAAAAATTTTGGGAAAATAAGAAATCTAAAAAAATATAAAGAAAGAGAATTAAACTCATACTTTGAAACTTTGAATGTTTGCCTTAAGCAATTTTAACCCAAAATTTTTTTCAAAATTTCATGAAATATGGAGATTGTACTAAATTTTGTAATAAGAAACTACAAAATGTGAAATTGACTTGTTCAAATTTTTTTAAACTCACCCACTGTTTATGATTAGAAATTTTTTTTTAAAATTAAGTAGTAAAATCTTTAAGAAACAAATTTATTTGTATTTAGCTTTAAAATTTGGGGAATTCAAGGGGAAACCCCCAGTCCCTAAGTGAAAAATAAACAATTTTTTTTCTATTTTTTACAGCTAACTATATACTCTTTGAAGTTTTTTGTTAATAACACTTTTGAAAAAAAAAAAAAAGAGAATCAAGCATAGCCATTACTCCAATGATTCAAGTAAATTGAGTTAAAGTATTAAAACCCTTTAATTTGAGGAGGAAGAGTCCGTAGGTATCGAAAAAACCCGATCACTTGATTTACGAGCTCCAGATGTTCCCCGACTCAATGAACTCACTATAACAAAAAGGCAAAAAAGGGGGAAAAAAGGGTTCATGAAAAGAAGGGGGAAAAAACCCCAAAAAAAAGATCTTGATTAAAAGAACATGAATGAAAAAGATTCATTAAAGGGAAACAAAACTTATAATAAAAAAGGAGAAAATCTAGGGAAAGAGTTGAAAAACCCAAAAAGTTTTTAAAATTTATGCGCAAGGATTATAGTTTGCTAATATCCAATAAAATTTTAATTGGGTGTTTTTCCTTATTGGATTAAGTATTTATTTTTGGGGAAAAAAATTCTTTTGCTAAAATATGAGGATTAAAGTTTGTTTTTTTTTGATTACTTTTAAATTTTTTTTTTCCATGATAATTTGATAAAAGGGGAAAATATTTTGGGTTTTGAAGTATTAGACAATAAAATTACAAGTCATAAATTACAAAGGGAATAGATGCTTGAAATGATAAAAAAAATGTTCGTAAAAATCTATGACAGATTTCTAAAATTTATTTTATTCAATTGCTTGAGGACAAGCAAGAGTTTAAGTTTGGGGGAATTTGTTTTGACCATTTTTTTACTCAATTTTTATAGTATGAATTGTGTTAATTTATTATTGATTTTATAACATCATAAGGGGAAAAAATACTTAATTCTATTATGGTGATAAATCAGGTTTTTAAAAAAAGTCAAGGGTGCTAATTTAAGTAAATTAGAGAAGTCATCTACAACTTGGACAAAGACAAGGATTTGCACCCCGGGGGAAAGCCCCATGGGGGGTGTAGTTAAGTAAAAAGACCGTGGGACTTGGTTTTTAATCAACAGGAAAGTTTAAAAAAGGTTTTTAAAGTAAAACGGCCCGTGTATTTTGTCTAGAAGGGGGGATGGTTTTTAATACTTTCCATGGTGGGAAACCGTGCTACCCCCTGCACAAAAAGGGGGAAAAAAGGACTACAACAGAGAGAAACACTCTCGTGATCTGGCCGTGGTTTTGGCCGTGGGTTTAAGCCGTGGTTGAACCCTGGTGGAAGCCGTGTACACAGTTAAAGTACACGACCGTGTATCTTTTTTTAAGAATCAACGAGGAAGGGAAAGGGGGGACATCTGGTCGTGGGGGGGGAAAAAGGAGCACACACTGGACAAAAGGATGAAGAATTGAAAATTAACCCACAGAGGGAAAGGGACTCCTAAAAATCTGGCCATGTTTTTGGGCGTGCCAAGCGGACCAAATTTTTTCACTTCTCGAGAATTTTCATCAAAAAAGGGAAAATAAATTTTTGTAAACTTGCTAAACTAAAGATCCTCTGCCCTTCCCCCTTTAAAAAAATAAATAGAACTAACCCTAAAAGGGGAAAAGGGAGTTTTTTTTTTATCATCTTGGAGACAAGAAGGGGAAAGGGAAGGGGGGAGAGCCAAAGGGAAAATTTGGAAAAGAGGGTTATCATGTTTTTACTTTTTTTTTTCGTTTTGATGAGAAAAATGTGTAGCTAAGCAAATTTCTAGCCAAAGGATCATTAAGTTTTTAAATTTTTCACGAATTGGGAGAACTAACTTATTTTTCTTTTTAAAAAATTCTTTGTTTTTAAAATATTTATATACTTTTGGAAATTTTTTCAATATTATCTTTTTTTGATTTTTTTTTGAATTAAAAGCTCTTCTACTCAATTAGCAAGTTAATATATTGTCAACTAGCACGTCAAATCCATAATTGTTTGATAGTTCTAGTCTTGGGGGACACAATAACAATTTTTTTTTAAAATAGATGACGAATTCATTTTTTGGAGATATATGTCTTGTTTTAAATGGGTTTTTTCTTATAATCTCTGGCATGTTTTGGTGTCTCTCTTTTTTTTTAAGGGCTATTGATAGTTTTAAAACTTAAGACTTTTTTTTGGGGTTTAAACCTAATCGATAAGAGAAAAAATCAAAGAGCTTGTTTTGATTATCGAGGACGTAAGGGAGATAGGTTGTTAGAGCTTTTTAATAACCATAACCCGTTTATTCTAAAAAAAAAAATAGAAAACATTTGCATCGATAAACAATTCCTCGAATTAAACTATCTTGATTCCTTTGGCTAGGCTTTTATCAATCTTCGTTTTTATTATCTTTTTAAAATATTATTTGATTCACAAACAAAACCCCCCCAAATTTTTCTTTTCCTCTTTTTTTCTTTGAATAGAAATATATTTAACCAATCCCTATGGATACGCCCCTACTCACTACTATAAAACATCATATCATTGTCTAGGAGTGGGTTTTTTAATTTTTGTTGGTTTCCAACCCATCAAGAAACCCCAATGGAGGCATATCATCTTTTTCACCCCCCCCCCTCAGCCCTACTCACCATTAGCGTAAAAAAATCTAAAAAACTCTATTCGGAATTGACTAGCAATTAGCCTCTCCCTTTGGGGCCTTTTAAAAATTTTTTAAAATGTCATAGTTTGGGGGAGAAAAAGAATGGGTTTACCTTGTTACCATAAATGACCCCCCCTTGCTTCTTTTTTCCTTTTTGGGCCCTTTTTGGTAAAATTTTTTTCCCTTTTTCCCCCCAAAAGGGTTATCCCCAAAAGAAAGATGAACCACCCCCTATTAAAACCCCTGTGCAAGACTAACCTTTCCTCCCTGTTTTTGGTTCTCAATTTTATAGCCATGGGGAACCAAAATTTCCCCAAATTTCCCAACTAAGAAAAATTTTCTACACTTTTTGAATCTCTTTTTTTAACCCCAAAAAAAACCCTCCCAGGGTACCCCCTCTCTATCCCCCCAAATTTTTCTTCTAATCATATAACCCCCACCCTTTTTTAAAATACTCATCCCACTTGACTTCCCTACTTAAGAGTTTGCAATTTGTTGTGCATTCATGATAGAGAAAGGGGAACAAACCGCTTTTCATCCCCCTCTTCATTTTTTCCCCAAGCCCTCAATGGGGGGTTCGTTTTTCCCCTCCCCTATTCAACATCGTTGACCCCACCACACTTTTGGCAAAAACTGAAAAAATGGAAACAAGCTCTTTTTCTTTCTCCTACTAAATTTTTGGCAATCAACCCCAAATTTACCTTCTTCTTCCATTCTAAGTATCCCTGGGAAACTTTTTTCCCCCTTGGAAAGGAAGAAATTTCCTCTTTAACTACTCAATTGATTACCCCTTTTCCCAAATCTCCCAAATCTTCTCAATCCCTTTTCCCCCTCTATTTTCCCACCAAAACCTCTAAATCCCAAAAAAAGGGTTTTAAAAAAAATTTTCATCATCAAATTTTTTTCATCCCCACCCCTTGTCCTCCCCTTAGCCCAACCCCCCCTCTTATGCCCTTGAAAGATTTTTTAATTCCCCAAATTTTTTACTCCATTTTTAAAATTTTGGGGTTTCCTCCCTTTTTTTTTCTTTTTCATCCACTCCTCAATGCCTCAATCATAATTAGCATAAAAACCTCCTCCTCTCCCCCCTTTTAGGAAATTTTGCCTCACATATTTTCCCCGCAATAAAAGTTGTAACTAAAAACCCCCAAATTTATAGAATTAAACCTTACTTTTTACTCCCTCCCTTTTTTTTACTTAAAAAGGGGAAACCCACAACCTTTTTTTTTCCCCTTTTAAAACAGAGATATATAAACCCACTAATCCTCTTCTCAATTCTCTTGAACTAATCCCAATACACCAAATTTTCCCTAGAATTCAAGAACAAATCTCGGGCTTTTAAACCCCCCCACTTTTGATTGAAACCTATACCAAAAAATCGGGGAAATTTTTTTAAACCCCCCTGCCAACCCCAAAAAGTGGAACGCGAGCCATTACTATAATAAAAGGGAAAAAACCCTTTTAAAAATTTTTTTTACAAAACCCCAATGGGGTGAAAAAAACCCATTGAAAAGTCTGATGGAACGCCATGAAGAGATGATAAGTTTAAAAGAATTTTTTTGGGGAACCCAAAAGAGGAATTCTCTCCCAAATTTTTAATTTTAAAAAAAAGTTTTATGTAAGTTCTAAACTTTTGTTTTCCCAAAACCCCGCATTATAATAGGTTTACCAAAACCTAAGGACAAAAGCCCAAAAAGAAAAAACAAAATAAAATTCCCGAAAAAAACAAAAAAGCTTGTACGCCCCCGCTAGTAGGGGGGGGAGGATGTACCCGGGGGGATAGGAAAACCCCCCGGGGGTTTTTCCCCCCACCCCACTCCCCAAATTTGGGAAAACCAAAAGCATTTTAAATAACATTGTCAAGGGGGCAGCTTGAAACCCCTATGTTTTGATCTCCTTTAAAAGACTTGTAAAAATGCAATTCATTCTAGGTTTCTCAAATCTTTTTTCCCCTTCTTAAATATCCTTTTTTCCCCCCCCAAACCCCTTAAGTGCTTCCTTGAATTTTTTTTCTCGAGTTTTTGTGATCTCCAAGGGGGGTTTAAAAAGGGGGGCCCCATTCCACCTTCTAGCTTGACCCCATCATGGCTTTCATCACAAACTCACTCAGACTCACTTGTGGTTTTTTCCTGGAAACAAAACCCAACCGGCCCATGATTGGGGGAAAGGGAAACCTATGGAAGAGCTCGCATGATGAAACTTTTTCGTTTATTTTTTAATTTTTTTTTTAATCATTTTATGTTGTAATTTTTTCCCTTTTGGGACACTTTCATTTGTTTGTAATTGTCTCAAACCGACCACCTTAAAAGGGGAAATATTGTAATTTTGTATTTCTAACCCTAAAGGGGGCAACTATAAATACTTGTTTAAAAAGTAGGTTTGAGGAGGCCTTTTTTTTTAAAATTTTACATACACTTTTTTTTTGTGAGGTTTAAAGGGTTCCCCCCCAAATTTTCATTAACCTATTCAATTTCAACCCCAAAGATTTTTAAAAAATTTGGCAAATGAAACACTTGAAATTTGAAATATAAAATTTTCCCCATTTTGTTTTTTTTTTTTTTTGTGTTTTTTTAAAGGGGTTATTAGGAAATTTTGGTCAAATTTGCTCAAAAATCATTTTGAGATAAAATTGAGTTTTTTAATTTTAAAAAAACAAGTTTTTTTCCCATCAAAATTTCCTATCTTTGTTCACGCGAATGCTATTCTAAAAAGGGGAATCCCCGGTTTTTATTTTTTTTAAAACTTGAAATTCACGGGAAGGTTTTTAAATTTTATTACGATTTAGGATTTATTCTTTGAATTGAAAAAATCCTTTTTTTTATTGATTCTGAAACCATTTATATTTTTGGAATTCATGAAATTTTTCCCCAATTTTTGAACCAAAATTGGGGAAATTGCATTTAGGGGGGTTTTTTTCTCCATTTGATTGTCTTAAATCCCTTTTTGGGACATAAATCTTTTGGTATCAGAGCTATCCCATATTTAAATTAAGATTAAAAAAAACTTTTTTCCCTTTTAATTAAAAGGGAATTGGTTACTTCCCTTGGGGAAAATTTTTTGCCATTGTTCATGTGATTGGAATTTTTTTAAATTTACATTGTTTGTTTGTTTTTAAAACCATCCCCAGGGGCCCGAAACCCAATACCAAACGTTGGGGATTTTTCCTACCCCGATGCCAAAACAATCAAGGGAACCGCGCCCTTTTTTCCTAAAAGGGGGGGGAAAAAAAACCCCTTGGGGAATTTTGCGAAAAACTACAAACAGGATGAAAAAAACAATTGAAAATTGGGGATGAACGCCCGAAAAAAAAATTTAAAAATTTTCAAGAAAGTTCTTTAAAGAACAAGAGAGGAATTCTCCAAAAAAAATGGTTTTTCAACCTTTTTCCCCGTTCTTTTTTTCTATCTAAACCCCCAAATTTTTAAAATTAGGGGTTTAAAATCGTAATAAAAATCAAATTGAAAAACCCCAAAAGGGTCGCAAAAAAAAAACAAACAGGGGTTTAAAGGGGCGGCGTTAAAGGGGGGCGTAGTACCGGTGTAAAGTATACAGGGCTGTGCCTTTCTAGCCCGTGTTTTTCTATAGTATTCTTGACACCAACACGTTTGTGCCTTTGAACCCGTTAAATATGACCGTTATGTTTCGGGGGCCCCCTCCGACCACTACACGGTCCCCCCTTTTAAAAAGCCCCCCCCTTAAAACCTATTGTTATATTGTACAAAGAAAGGGTTCTCATGGTTGTTCCAACCCTTTCTGGAAAGGGTTTTCCCAACCCCTTTCCCCGGGTTCGTAAACATCCTTTATAACCAGTTAAGGTTTCCCCTTTAAAATTTTTTTGCCAAATTTTTTGTGATGGGGCCCAAGGGGCCCTTTCCCGGGGCCCACCTCTTTTAGCTTACCCCATCAGGGGTTTCTCATTCCCCTCCTTTTTAAAAGGGGTTTTTCCTCAAACCCGAAACCAAAAACAAAAGGACTCAGTCATAACATAAACGTAGCACTTACTTGATACCCCCACCTAGAAATCTATCTTGTATGCTTTAATCATTAAAGCACCAAGAATTTGAAAGGGCCCATTCCCTCTAGGAAGTAATTTAGATCGAGCTGCACAAAACCGCTCTTTGCGCATGTAAAACCCAAAAACCCCTCTCCTTTTAAAAAACTTGTAACGGCCCTTTTGGGGTTTTTTTACATACTGCTCTATTTTTTTGCTCAATGTTTACCCCTTTCCTTCCATGGATCCGTTTAACAAATTTTGTTTTTTTCTTGCCATCTAGTTTAAAATACCAAAAATAGCAAGGTGATAAATCCAAAGGATTAATGGATTAAAACCATACAAATTTTTAAAAGGAGTAAAATTAAAAAGGGGGAAAATGCATTGTGTGATTATGGGCCAAATTTTAAAAATGCGGGAAACAAAACCCCCCCGTTTTAATGTTTTTTTTTAAAACACCCCCCAACAAAGGGGGTAAATTTTTGAAATTTTCACCTCTTTTTACCATTTTTCTGTGATGAAAGAGTAGAGAACAATAACTTAGTTCCAAAATTAGCCCACGGGTCTTCTAGAAGTGTAAAACTTAGCATCTCTATCCGATACATTTTCTACATCCCCTGCAAAAATTTCCCCCAAATTTTCCCAAAAAAACAAATTATAATATTGCAAGCTTTTTTTGTTTTTATGACAAGGGGAATTTAAAAAAGGGCCCTCTTAGAAAAAACCCTCCACAACTACAAAAAATAGAATCCGATCAAACCAAGGGCTTGGGGAAACCTAACATAAAAAACTATGGAAAAAATTTTTCCCAAGGTAAGGGGGAAAAAAAAAGACGATACTTTAAACCCTGTTTTTTTATGGGGCGGGAGTCAACCAATTTTTCCCCCCCCCTCCTTCTCGGCACCAAAATCACAGCACGCCATGGGTTCATGGGTTTTTTATCACTACCCCTTCCCATTAAAAATTTTTTTTCCTGGGTTTGGAGTTCCTTTTGGGCTCCCCCTGGATTGCCCTATAAAACTTTTGTTTAGAAAAAATTCTCCAGGGACAAGGGCCCCAAAAAGGTGCTTTAATACCACGAAAAAGGTGGGGAAACCCTTTAATCTCCTCAGGAACTCTTTTAAAGTCCCCGCACAAAGACACAACCCACACTGGGAAAGTTAAAAAGTTCATTAGTAATTTTTAAAAAACCTTTTAAAAAAAAAGCAACAAAAAGGGTTGCTTCATCACTTTCGCTCTCCCACACAAATGCTCTTTCCACAAAAAATCCCTTTTGCAAGGGGGCACTTCCTTTTTTACCACCACCAAAGTTTTATCCCCCTTTAAATTGGTCCCCCTCACGCTCTTTCCCGCCTTCCTCTCTTTTTTTTCCCCTTTTTTATATCGACTTTTGTATTCCTTTTCTTTCTCACTTTTTTTTTTCTCTCTCACTTTCCCCTTTTTTTTCACCACCTTAAAATTTTGCAAAAACCCGTTGTAACTGCAACTGATCCTATAATTTTTTAGGTTTAAGGGTTTAAGATTAAAGTTTTTTTCCCCTTTTGAACAAGCTATATTGTTAGAAAAACCCCAAAAAAAAACCTTCCTTCAAATTTCCCCTGGCCTCCCAACAACCCCTAATGCCTGCAGGGGCAAACAACGCAAAAAACCTTTAAACCTCATACCTATTTTATGCAAAAAACAATCAAGGCTGCTTACCCACCCTTTGTTCCCCACTTTCATCACCCCGCAATTTATAGGATAAAAGGGGTTTAGTAAACTTAAACCCCCGCCCCTCAAAAAAAAAAGTACTCACCACTTAGGCAACCCCTCCATCAATGATAAAAATGCAAATATGATAAAATAGATAACATCTAGTATAAAGATATTCTCTCGTTGCCCCTCCCTTTTTTTTTTAAAAACCTCCTTAAAAGCCCTTCACTACTGCCACAAACCCCCCCCAAATGTGGGCCCCCGTAAATACAAAAGCCCTCTAAGGGGGGGCCCTATCACCCCCCCCACTATCCCCCCTAAATTTTCATACTAAACCTCACCCCAGTAAAATTTCTTTAACACGCCTTTTCCCGGACATTGACTAGCAATAGGGCCTCTACCGGGCTTTTTAAAACAGAAATGTCATTTTTTCTGGGAGTAAAAATCAGGTTTACCTTGGGTTTTACCAGGAGAAAAACCCCCATTTTTCCTCTGCTCCCCCCTTTCGTTTGGTGGGTAAAGGCTTTTTTTCCCTTTTTTCCCAAAAGGGGTTTTTTTCCCCAGGGGATGAAAAAAGACCCGTTGAAACCGTCCCATACTAAAACCCTTTTCCCTCCTTTTTTGGGGTTTTCAAACCTTTATGGGCCATATGAACCAAAATTTTCCATATTAATAATGCTCCCAATTCATGACTTTTAAAAATTTTTCTCTATTAAACCCCTAAGAAACCTAACCATGTGCCTCTTTTCCCCTCTACTTTCCCTTTTTAATCATAGAAACCCCCAAACCTTTTTTAAAAACTCATCCACATTTTTGGGGCCTTCCCGCTTAAATTTTTTGAAAATTTTTGGAAAAATTTTGGGGGATAGTAATATGCAAGAAAACAAACCGTTTTTCTCCCCCCTTTCACCCTTTCCCCAAAAAGATCAATGGGGGGTTCCCTTTTTCCCCTTTTTAAATTTCAACATCAGTTATCCCCACACAAATGGCATAATCTGAAAATTCAATGGCAAACAAGCTCACTTTCTTTCTCCTACAAAATTGGACAATCAAACACCATCTTTACCTTCTTCTCCCACTCTAAACCCCTCGGGATCATTTTTCCCTTTGGGGAAAGGAGGAATTTTTAAACTTTATATACCAATTGATTTCCTCTCTATTTTTTTCTCCCTATCTTCCCACCCCCTATTTCCCTTTCTACCACTATAACCCCTAAACCCCGAAAAGGTTCATCAAATTCAAATCAACTTTCATCTCCACCCTTTATACCTCCTAAAAAAATTCCCTCTTACCCCTTTGGGAAAACTTTTTTTTTTTCTTTTGTTTTTCCCAAAACCCCCCCTTTTATGAATTTTTTCCCCTGCCTTCCAAAACATCCCCTTAAACTCCCCCCCCAAATTTGCCTCAATCACTAAAAAAACTTTTTAAAAAACCCCCCCCTTAAAGGGGAAAAGTTCCCTTTCGACAAAAATTCCAATAAAAAAAAAGGGTTTTGTCTAACACAAATATATAGTTTAAACCCCTCACGAACACTCCCTTACGTGTTTTTGCTCAAAGAATGATAAAAAACACATCACTTTTATTCTCACAAGCAATGGGGAATCAAAAAACCAATTCCCTTCCCAAAACTCTGGGGCTAACCCCAAAAAAAAACCCCAAACCCTTTTCCCTAGAATTCAAAACAAAACCCCCGGGGGTCGAAATTTTTCCCCTTTGTTTTTTCCCCTTTGTTGCCTTTTTTTTTTTATTTTTTTTTTGCTCTTGATCACGTTCTTTTTTTTTTTTTGTCGTGTTCTTTTTTTTTGTAACAAAAATAATAAGAGGCACAAAACCCTTTTAATAGAAAAATTAACACTATAAAAATTTGGTACGGGGGTTGACAAACAAATTTTATAGAAAAAATTTATTGAAATTTTTGGGGTTAGGGTTTTTTATGTTCCCTTTTCCCTTTAAAACGAACAAGTTTAAAAAACCAAAGGGATAAGACACATTTTTTAAAATTTTTTTTTTTTGGGGGTTTTTTTAAATTTAATTTTAATTTTAAAAAAATATAAAGAAAGAAAAAATGGTGTTTATTTTGAAAAAACAGTTTTGAGGGCCCAAAAATAAATTTTTAATTAATTGGGGAGTTTTTTTTACAAAAGAAAAACGATGGGAGGATTGCATTAAAGGCCGCCACCTTAAGCTGGCCTACTACCAAAAAAGGGCCCCCGGCCCCTTTTTCCCCGGGCCCCCTTAAACGGGCCCATAAGACATCAAAAAAAAATTTGGGCCCTTTAAGGCCCCCCTGAGCCGCCTACATTTCTCATCGGATATCCATCAAAATCTCTCCAAAATGTATCTTAAAAATTTAATTTTTTTTACTCAATTCCCCATCAGTTTCCCCCTTTTCCCCCTCCTTTTGGATCTATAAATAGCCCCCTTTTTGTGAAACTTGAGAGCATCCTTTTTTTTAGCATCCTTTTTTTTTTTTTTGATTTTTAAAATTTCCTTTAAAGTTTTTTGGGTTTTTTATTCTTTTTAAATTTTTTTCATTTTTTTTAAACCCCAAATTTTTTTTTTGAAGAAAGAATGTTATTTTGCAAAAAAGTTTTTTAAAAATTTAAGAATTTTGGGGAAACTTTTTGGGGGTTTTAAGTTCTACAAACTCTTGAAGTTATGCAATTTTTTTTTTTCTTTAAATTTTTTTTATCCATTTTTTTAGTTTATTCTTGTTTTCAATAGAATTCCACTGAAACCAAATTTTTTTCAATGGTTAAATGCAATCTTCCCCAAAAGGGTTCAAAAACATCCTTTTAGGAAACATGAACGCCATAATCCAAACTAAATGCATTGTTTTTGGGGTTAAAGGACAAATGATATAGGGAATTTCATATAAGAAGCCTCAGAAATTGTATTTTGTTTTTTAAATAAAAGCTTTGGGGAAATTAAAAACTGAAAAAAAAATTTAGGTTTTATGGGGAAAAAATTTTCCCAAGTAAGTTTTAATTCATGGGAAGCACGTTTTTAAATTTTTTTAAAGAAATTGACCTTTTTTTTTTAGCAATTTTTTTTTAAATTTTTCATAAGGGATTAAGAGAAATTTTTTTAAAAAATTTTGGGGAATCATAAAATTGGGAAATTTATGATTGTGAATTAGAATCCTCCTTTGTTTTTAATTGGGCGGGAGCTTTTAAATTTAAAAAAGGGGGTAATGTTACTTTAAAATTTTAAAAAAGGTTTTGCCCCTTTTCTTTTGAAAACCCCAAAAAGGGCATGGTTATTATAACATAAAAGGCAATTTACTTTTAAAATTTAAAGGGTGGATTTAATTTCCCACCATCAATTCATACTTTTTCAAACACAATTCTTTTTTTGGGTTTTTTGTAAATTTTCATTCAATTCCTTTCAAACTCTTTGCCAAAATTTAATATGAAATTGATATAGGTCTTTTAAAATTAAAATCAATCTTCGGGTTCGCCCTTTTCCCTTCTCCACTATATTTTTTTGATTCGATCTGGTCATTTCCGGTTTTTTTCACGCTCGTTTTTATCTCTTTTCGCGAGCACTACCTCTAATAAAAAACTGATACGAACCACGCCCATTTTTGACAAAATCCAATACTAAATGTTCGGAATTTTCTCCCCAAATCCCAAAAACCCAATGGGGGAACCCCGCAACCCGCCCCCTACAAGTGGGGAAAGAACCTTGTTATATTATGTGGACCCAAAAATTGGGGATGAAAGGCCGATTATAATCGGGATAAACACTACAGAAAAAAAACCCGATAATTCAAGAAATTTTTTTAAAAAAACCAAAAAAAGGGGGGAATTCTCTCAAAAAAAATTTTTTTCCCCAACCCCTTTTATGTCTTTTTCTTTTCTTCTGTTCTAAACCCTAGTTTTTATATTGGGTTTCAACTGGGTAAAAATAAAGTCCAAAAGACAAAACATCAAAAATCGCGAAAAAAAAAAAGGGGGAAATTTTAAAAGGGCCACCGTTGGGACCCGGCATTGATGAAAACCGCCGGGCCTTTCTAGACGGTATTTTTTCTATAGATATTCAAAAACCCATACACGGTGTGTTTTGAACCGTTATCCCGACCAATTTTTTTAAAGGAGCCTCTAGACTCACCACCCCGGGCGGCCTTGTAAAGACACGCCCCCTTTTAAAACCCTATCTGTTTGACTTGTATAAAAGAAAGGGGGTTTTAGGGGTTTTTCCAATCCTTTCTGGTTTTTAGGGGCACCTTTTTAACCCAAAAAAGTGCTTTCCTTGAATTGTTTCGTCGATTTTCTTTTGATCGGGCTAGGGGAAAAAACTTAAGAGGGCCACATTCCTTTTGGCGGGGGTCCCCAAGGCCTCACATTTTTTTTCCCAAAAATTTGGTTTTTTTTGTATGTGCTTAACTGGTTTTAGGGACATCCCCTCCCCTTTTAAACATGGCATAACAAAATTTTAAAAAACCCCCAAAACCTTTTAAAAGGGAAACTTCTCCACAATGGAAAGAAAAAATTCAAAAATTTTAAATTCATTTTTTCAATTACACAATAAAAATTTTTAACTTAATTTAATTATTTGAAAATTTTTAAAAATTTCCTTACCCCTCAAAACAAATTTTAAATTTCCCAAATTCACACTCATCAAAATTTCCCAAAAAAAAATATAAAAAATTCATTCTTTTTTTCACAAAAAATGTATCTCTGATTCTAAAACCCCACACAAAGGGGAAAACCTTTTCCACTTCCCCTTCTCCCCCCGGCAAACCAAGAAAAAAGGACACTACAAGGTCCCCTTTCTTCCACTTCCCCAAAACCAACAAATATAACATAAAAAATCATAAAAACTACTTTTAAATTCGGATCAAAAGTAAAATTTTAAGAACCCCCAATTTTTTAAATTTTAATTTTTACGCAAACCCTATCCATAATTTTTTCTTTAAAACCCCCAAAAATTTATTATTCCCCCACTAATTAAACAAAACATCAATCAATGGCGTGAACAAAAAAAGGCCCTAACACTTACTTCCAATTGAACCCCCAAATTTAAAGAGGTTTTTAAAAAAATTGGAAAAGAACAACCAATTGATATTTAGCAATTGAACCCCAATTCATTAAAACCCCCCAAAAAAAAAAATAATAACCCTTTTTCTGTAGACAGGGGTAAAAACCAACAAATAATACTTAGATATTATCACTAAAAAAACCCCAAATTTGTAAAAACAACAAGAGTAAGATTGATATTTCTCACAATTCCTCTAAATTAGTCCGCCCCAATTTTCACTAAGAAATCGAAAAAAAGATCTAATTTTTCCCAAAAGGGCAACCCCTTTCGGCAAAAAGTATTTTTCAAAAAAACAAAAACTTCCCTCAAAACCCCTTTTTTTTAGAAAGTATTTTACTTGCCCCAATTAGGGTAAAAATAACACAACAAATTAAATAAGCCACAATGGCGGGTTTTCCAAAAAAAAAAAAAATACAAGTACAATAAAAAAACGGTTTTCCAAAACAAAAAATTAAAAAACAAATGGTCTTTCAAGTGGTCGTTCTTCATACAAAATTTTTCCAAATTTTTGGACCAGAATGTACTCCAAGAATGTCCCACAAGCATCCAAACATGTTTTTGGCCATCTTATAAAAAAAAAACCGATAAATATACCTACCTTTAAAATGCAAAATAAAACATTATTGGGGGAAGTTGGCCCTATGTAGATTTCTGGCCATCAAAAAATTTAGGTTTCCCCCCTGCTTAAAAACCACAAGACTGTTTCCCCCAAACTTTTCCTGTGTTGTTAAGCGTAAAGGTTAGAAAATTTTTTTTGGGGGTTTTTACATTAGCCTTGAAAATTTTGGGAAAAGGGGAAAGGGGAACCCCCAAACCTTTCCCCCGCCATAGAAAGGGTAAGGTCAACAACTAAACCGGGGGGGGAAAATGGTTGATGGGTAAACTAAAGGGAGTTTAAACGAACTCCCCCAAAAGGGTGTAGCAAGTTTTTCCCTAGCATTGAAAAAAAAAAATTTTTTTTGGGGAAAAGGGAAAGAGGTAGTTAAACTGATTTAAAGGCAAAAATTAAATTTGGGGCAACTATGGGAAGATGCACGTTTAAAAAGTTTTAAATGCATGGGTTTGAACAAAGGCTGCATAAAAGGGCCCAATAAAAGGGTATAACCCTTTTTGGAGGGCAATGAAAAAGTGATGAGGAAAAAACTATCGAGCCTACAAATTTATCCAGGCCTCCCGGAGTATTATTATCAAACCCGAGACACAGGGGGAAAAAAAAGGGTAAAAATTTTACATACCTATTAATTTTTAAAACCGGTTAAAACCTTTTTCCCCCAAAAATGCCAAGGACATATAAAAGGGGAAAACCCTTTTTTCCAAAAACCCCTTGTTGGTTTTCGAGTAACCTATGTGTGTTTTTTTTCATTGATGGGGGGGTAGTTGAAAAAAATGTCATATCTACGGGCATTAGAAAAAATAACTTACAAAGCCACTCCCCACACCCAAAAACCCCTTATAAATTGCATTGGTTTGGGAAAAAAAAGGTAGTTTCCCTTTTTTACACAAGGGGCCAAAAGGGGTCCCAAACTGGGTGGGGGAGATAGATACAGTAAATGAATTATTTAAAATGTGCTTCCTATGTGCACCTTTCATATTTTTTGGGGTAAACCGTATTTTTTTATAAAAAGGGGTGTTACATGATGGGTTCAAAAACATTACAGAAAAAAAGAATGGTACACAAATTGCCCTTTCCCCTCCTATGTCTTCGTCAAAAGGTTGGGTCTTTCCCCAAGAAAAAAATTAAAAACACCATGGCCTTCTAAATTTCCCCAACCAACAACAAACACAGCCCACTAGTTTTTTTCCAAAAAACCCCCCTTTTTTGAGGAAAATCTTTTAGGGGGCCCCAAAGGGGATAATGGAAAAACCGTTTATTTTCAAAAAAAAGGGGAAAAAACCCAAAAATTTTGGGCCCATGACCCCCGAAAACATACCCCCATCTTATCTAATAATGCTTTTTTATACTTCCGTAAGAAATTTTAATCGGGTTTTATAGGATAAAAAATAACATGCACTAAGATAAAATTGCGGGACATTTTGGGGAAACAATCCAACAGCCCAAACAAATGTTCAATTAAAATAAAAAAACCGGGCACTTAAGACCCTTTTTTAAAAATTTTTTTTTTGATTTTTGGAATCAAACACTTAAATGGCATCCCTTTTTTAAATTTTTGGCTATTTTTACCCTTTTGGGGGCGTATAAAAGATGTTTTAACCCCAAAATTTAAAAAGGCAAACACTCAATCAAAAGACATGAAAAACCCAAAACCCAAAAACAAAAGGGGGTGAACAAAAACTTAACAATTAAAAACCCAAACCCCCAAATTTAACAAAAATTTTTGAAAAGGGAAAAAAACAAATGTTGAATTTTTTGGAACAACACAAAAAAGAACAAAATTTAACCCCCCCTTGAAAGTCCCAAAAAATGAAAAATTTTTAACCCAATTCAAATGAAAAAATAAGTAACCAACAAATATTTCCTAAATTCCACTAAACACAATTTGGGAAAAAAAAAAAGGGTTTGATCGATTTTTCTAAAACCCCCCTAATTGTTTTTCATCAAAAATTTTTAAAAAGAAATTGATAAGAATCTACTGCATTGAAGGCCCCCTCCCGCAAAAATGTATAATTTTTCAAAAATGTAAAAAACCCCCTAAAAACCCCAGTTGAAAATATTTATACTTGTCCTATTGGGGTTTAAAAAAACCCCTAAAAATACAAAGATCCCCCTTAAGTGGATAGCCCCAAAAAAAATAAAATTTCAAAATACAAAAAAAATGGCTATTCTCATAAGCAAAATTTTAAAAAAAAAAAGATTTTTAAAATGGTGGGTTTTTTTCCCTTTCCCAAATTAAAAAAAATTTTTGGCCTTTTTAAAGTGACCCTTTTCCCCGGATTTAGTGCATGTTTTTGGTCCCCCTACAAAATCGTTTAAAAGTACCTGCTTTTAAAAGCAAAATTTAAAAAATTTTTTGATAAAAATTGGGGGCCCCCTGTTTGGGGGTTTTGGGGCCCTTTCCAGTCAAAAATCCCCACACTGGAACCCCAAAGGGGTTTTTTTCCCCCCATCTCCTTTTGGCCCCCAAAAAAATTTTCCCTCAAATCCCAAGGGGTTTTTTTTATAATGAAACCCAGGGTTGTGTTTCTTTTTACCCGGACTTCTGAAGAGTTTGAGGGGGTTTCTAATATGTTCTTGGGGAAAAACCAACCTTGAAAGACAAGGGGGTCTGATATCCCAGTACCAAAACCTTTTTTAAAAAATTAAAGGGGTTTTTTGAACCCATATTTTAACCCCTTTTGATCAAATAACCAGGGTTTACCCAAAAAAAAATAAAAGGGGAAAAATAAAACACTTTTAAAAAATTTAAACTCTCACTTTTTTTTTCTCCATTTTAAATTTTGGGCCCCCTTTTTTTCCCCTTAAAAAATGAAAAATACTTGGTTGCCCCCCAATGCAATTTAAAAAGGAAAAATGTGGTCTAGTGTATTTTTAAGTTATCTACTAATCAACTATATGCCCTTAAGAACTACCCCCCCACAATGAAAGGGACCCCTGGGTTTTCCTCAAATCCGAAAAAGGTGTAGGGAAAAATTTTTTCCCCCCTTTTATGGATTACCTTTTTGATGGTTTTCAAGAACAAAAAACTTTTTCCAATTCCACAACAAGATGGGGATGAATCAAAAAAAAATGAACCCCAAAATTTCGTGAATTCAAATGACTACAAGGACAAATTAAAATGAAATCATTTTCATTGAAATTTTTAAAGGGGGCACACAAAAAAAAATCAAATTTTTCCCAAAAAAATTGGGAAAATTAAAATTAAAAAAATTTAAAAATTTTTAAACCCTAAACACGTGAACAAGAACAAAAGAACAAACCAATTACAAATAGATATTAAAGCACTAAAAAATTGGGAAAAATAACTTAAGAAAAAATTGATTTTCTCAAAAAACTTCTCAAGTAAAATCACCATAATTCCCAAAGGGGTAAAATTTTATAAAGTTTTTACTGGGGGGAGGCAAGCTTTCCAAGGCCAAAAAAATTTTCAAAATGAGAGTTTAAAAAACCCTACAACTCTCGAGGTAGACACATTCCTTAATTTTTGGCCTCTAAATTGGGTTTTATTGATTAACCTTAGAACCCTTTAAAAGGGTTTGAACATCTTTTTGAATTTTTGATCCTTGAAGGTTGGCTCAGTAATTAAAACCCCAAAAAACCCTCAAAGGTTGGATATCTTTTGAAAATTTTTTGTCCCTAATTTTTAAACCGTACTATAAACCCGGAACTCTGATGGTTGACTTATCTGTTTTGCATCTCTTGGACCCGAGGGGGGGGGGCAAAAAGGGTTTAAAACTATACTTTTTCCATCCTTAAAAAAAAAAAATTTTCTTACCCTATGTAAGACTATCCCCTTTATAAACCCAAACCTGCCAACAAATAAGGAGCACACTCTTAGAAATACATTCAATTTCATCACAAATTTATCCCCCTTAAAAAAGGTACTCTAGCTCTTGGGTCACAGAAAAATCCCTTCCATTCAACCAATGTAATGTGTAGGGTTCTGGTGTGTTGTAATTTTTATATAATGAGGCAAAAAATTTGTACAACTACCACCATCAGTAAGAAAAAACAAGTTACCTTGACCTTACAAAAGTGAAAAAATTTTTCCCCCTCCTTCATCAAACGTTGGGGAAAAATCAAACTCGACTGTAAATTAGTAAAATCAAATCTTTGAAGGTTGCCTACTATTTTCAAAAACCAACAACACCTCACACCATTTTCAACCAAACCCTAACCCTTACCTATCCCCAAACCCGTGCAATACACAAAGGGGGATTCCCGGCCTTAACACCCAAAAATGCCTATAAACCAAATCAACCACACCCCCCAAGACTTACCCACTCTCCCAAAACAACAATAACCACGGTTAAAATTTTTTTTAAAACCATAAAACACACCTTTTGGTCAACAAAAAACTCTAATGTTACACAACAACCACACAAAAAAAAAAAAAACTTTACTTAACTTACTGCACTTTTCATTTAATTTTAAGGGGAACAACTAGTAAAGTTTTTTAAACCTTTTCCCCAAAATAGGTAAAAATTCCAACTAAAAAGGTTAAGCATAAAACATAATTATTTTACCTTTAATTTTTTTTGAAATTTAAATTTCCCCCTATTTTTCCCCCTTTAAAACAGTACAAACAACCTATTCATTTTCCTACGGCCCTTCCCCACACACACACCCCACAAAAATATTCCCCTTTTTAAAGCTTTTTTTAAAAATTAAAATTTTCCCCTTTTCCCTTTCTAATCATGGTCAAACATATATCCATTTCTGCGCACCTTCCACACACACACACCTCTATAAAATTTACACCCAACACACCACACACCCAACCCCTAATAGTGTAACCACTTAAAAACAATAAAAACACTTCAAATGTAGAAAATTCCCCCACTTTAACACAAAAATTACATTGAACCCCCTTACCAAAACTCACAAAAAGGGAGCAAGCAACAATTCAAAAACTCCCCTTAATGCAACCTTCTCCATAAAAGGTAAGACAATTCAAATTCAAAAACACCCTTAATGCCACTGAATAACTATCTTCAAATGTAAATAATAGGTTTTAATTTCAAATAACTTCCTTTTCCACATCAATGTAATATGAAAATTACAAGGATACTTAACAATTTCCAAAAAACCTCTACAAAAAATTTTCAAAATACACTCTTCAATCTTCAAATTTTTTACTTTTCTAAAAAAGATCACAATGGCACTTCCCTTACTCACTCACTTACAGTAAGCTCAAGAAGACAAGAATATTACAAGTACTCCACATCCACTTCAAGAACAACAAAGGGAGTGCAAAAAAACCACAATTAATTAACTCTACTCATCTACAATTCGGATTTAAGGAGCTAAACTCAAGAACCCTAATTTTCGAATTCTCAATCACAAAATCCCTCTTCAAGAATCGAAAAGATGTGGCTTAAATTCCAAAGCACAGAACACAAAACCAATTGAAGAACCAATAACAATTCTCAAAATGGCATAATGCCAAGTAACTTGTAAACCCCCAAATTGCATGAAACAAATTTTCTGATACAAATTAGATATCCCTTTCAATGAGATTGCAAAAACACCAAATCTTTCCAATTTCACAATAAGATGGCATGAAGTCCACAATCAAATGAACCATAATTTCATAAATTCAAATGACTACAAGGACAAATTATAGTAAGATCACTTGCAATTTGTAATATATGTTAAGGAAATCACACAAAGATAAACAATTCCAATTAAATTGGAATTAAATTTCAAATCTAAAAATTTTAGATCCCAAACACTGACAAAACAAAAAAACAACCAATAAAAAATAGATATGACCCCTAAAAGTAATTAGAAGCAACTTAAGAAGAAATTAAAGAACTCACAAACTTCTCAAGTCAACTTGCCACAATTCCCAGGAAAATTATAAAGTTTGAACATAAAATAGGCAAGCTTCCACGACCAAATTTTTATAAATGAGATGTTCAAAAAGTCCCTTACAAACCCTTTAAAACAAGTATTTATACTTGTTTCCTATTAGGGTAAAAACCACAAAAAAAATTACAAATAAGCCACTTGGGTGGTCGACTCTAAGAACACAATACAAGTAAATCAAAATCTAAAAAAATGAGAAAAATGACTGGTTCAATAAAAAAATACAAGTATAAAAGAAAATGATCTTCAAATGGGTGGTTCTTTGATTCAACAAATAATTTGTTGGCTAATTCATCTTGGGTTTGTCAACCCCATTAATAAACTACAAGCTGAGTTTTTAGTAAGTTTGTTCTCACCTTGAAAACTTAAAAGTATACCCTTTAAAATGCACAACAAATAAAAATAGAAAAGAAGTTTGTATTTTAAATTTTTCCGGGGGCGATTGTTCAAAGAGGACCCTCATTGCCAAATTTTTTAACTCTTTAGCTCTTGCTGTAATAATAGGCCTGTAGGATTTTTTATTCCTATCAGTATTCCCTAACATTTAAGATAAAGTTTAAAATCCACGCAACACATTAAAAGTAATAATTTTCACCCTTTTTGTCCTCATGTGGCGTTTTAAACATCATAATCCCTACAAGGCCATGGATAAATCTGTAGGCTTGATAGCTTCTTCCTCTTCATCTTCTTCATACCTTCCATAACATTTATTACCCTTTTATTGGGACACAGCAACCATATGGTCCAAATCTCATACATTTGAAAAAATTTAATCTAGCGCATTTTCCCACGGGGGACCCCGAACCGTCTACCAATATTAGATCCAATTACCTCTTTGCCTTTCCCAGAAAATTTTTCCCCCTTTTTGTGCAGGGATAACTTGTCTACAACTTGACATGTTTGCCTACTCCCTTTGGTCCACCAACTGACCATTAGCCCCCATGGGTTAGTAGTATGCTATGCCTTTATTAGTGACCCGGGAAAAGATTGGATCACCTATACCTTTCCACTTTTAAGGCTAACATATAGCCCATCAAGTGTACATACCTTTGCAAATTAATAACACAAGTTATCTCGTATTCTAACCCAGACACAAAATGTGCTAAGGTTTATTCAAAAGGCTCTATTTAACCACATCTAATCATTAATGTCTCAAACTCCTAGACATGGTCATCCACATTTTTTGGCCTCTCTATCTTTGTGTTTAGAGATGCATAAACAGTTCCTGCCTATAGTGCTCAAGAATGAACCTTTTCCCTCAAAAACCCCTTTCATGTCTTCCAAGTGTGTATTACAGCCCTCCATCCGTTTACCTGCCGATCACCAAATTCTTCCACCACAAGGCAGCATAACCTATGAACTTCATAGCTGTAAGATAACCATAGTGTTATCATCAAACTCATACAATCAAAAAGGCCCTCAACCTTTTTCTCCCAATCCCGGTAATCATCTATTGAGCCCCACCATCAAATGAAGGCATCTGCAGTTTCACGTATTCTAGTCCGCTAGGTATCTGAAATCCCTGTTTGGATATGGATTAACCCTAAAATATCATCTCTTTCCTCCCTAAGTGCATGATGATCTCCTTCCACTCTCTTTCCCATATTTCCTACCTCCTGCTCCCCTCCCTTTGAACGTTCTGAGGAGCTACTTTAGGTAGTGGTCCAGAGGATTTGTTACTGATGGTTATGGCATCGCCATCCTATCTATCCTTATTGCTAGTGTAGCAACAATAGTGGTAAGTCCTGAAGCTATTCCTCTAAAGTTCTTCCACCCTGTAACAAAAACCCTATCCACCACCAACTTTAGCTATGACCTCATTACTAATTTCCCCATTCATAATATCATTTCGACATAGTTGTGGAATTGATTTACCGAATTACCAAAATAATTCAAAGCAATGTAGAAGAATAATTAAAACACTCTCTAAATAGTAGTTAATGAAATTCAACTAAGCAAAGGTTTAACATCAATAAAATAATAACTCCCACACTTTAATGCTTGCTTTTTGAAATTCAAATTTTAACCACTAAACTCCCCTTTCAATCACGGTGCATACACACACTTACACTCTACATGCAGCACCTTTCTCTACAACACAAAAACAACACAACACGTTGCAACACCCTTCACAACACAAACTCACTTTGCCATATACATACACCTCAACCACGATGCACTCTTCCTTAGTGGATTAAGTATTTACTTTTGGAATAAAAATTCTTTTCCATAACATGAGGATTAAAGTTGTTTTTGTTTAGATTAGCTATTAAATTTTGTCCATGTAATTTGATCACAGGAAACCAGTTTGGTTGAAGCAGTAGACATTAAAAATACAAGTCATGAATTACAAATGAATAGATGCTTGGAATGATGAAAAGAAAGTTCGTAAATCTATGACGGATTTCTCAACTGATTTTGATTCCATTGCTTGAGGACAAGCAAGAGTTTAAGTGTGGGGGAATTTGATAGAGCCATTTATACTCAATCTTTATAGTATGAATTGTGTTAATTTTTATTGATTTTATAGAAATCATAAGGAAATGGTACTTAATTTTATTATGGTGATAATCAGGTTAAATGGAGTCAAGGGTGCTAATTCAAGTAATTTAGAGAAGTCATCTACAAGTTAGATCAAAGACAAGGATTTACACCGCCGGAGGAAAGTACATAGCGTGTAGTTGAAGTACACGGCCGTGTATCTGTCTTGAAGAATCCACAAAAACATACACGGTTTGAAGTACACGGCCGTATATCTGTCTTGAAGAATCTACAGAAACGTACACGGTTGAAGTACACGACCGTGTATCTGTCTTGCAGAATCAACAGAAACATACACGGTTTGAAGTACACGACCGTGTATCTGGGCGTGCCAAGCGGACGAATATTCACTCTCGAGATTTATTTTAAAAAATGGAAAGATATTTTGTATCTTGCTAGCTAAAGAACCTCTGCCATTCCCTTAACAATATAAAATAGAACCA
Organism: Laguncularia racemosa; assembly: GCA_037954665.1. Classification (NCBI taxonomy): domain Eukaryota; kingdom Viridiplantae; phylum Streptophyta; class Magnoliopsida; order Myrtales; family Combretaceae; genus Laguncularia; species Laguncularia racemosa. The sequence goes on from JBBMOL010000853.1 coordinate 37,755, forward strand.
ACCCTAGAGGGAAAGGGAGTTTTTATGATCTTGGAGACAAGAAGGAAGGAAGGAGGCAGAGTAGAAAACCAAAAACAAGATTCCATCATGTTTTCACTTTTATTTTCCGTTTTGCTGATGAAGATGTGTAGCTAAGCAACTTTTCTAGCCAAAGGATCATAGATGTTTAATTCTCCACGAATTGTGAGATCTATTTGATTTGTCTTTATTCTATTCTTTGTTTTTTGATATTTATATATCTTCTGAACGTTTTGTCATTATTATCTTTGTGATTGGTATGAATTAGAGCTCTTCTACTCAATTAGCAAGTTAATAATTGTCAACCAGCACGTTAAATCCGTAATTTTTGATCGTTCTAGTCTCGGTGACACAATAACATGTTTGGTTATAAAATAGATGATCGAATCATGTTAGGAGATGTAAGATCATGTTTAGACAGGTTATCTTATAATTCTACTGGCATGAATTGGTGGTCTCCTCTAGTTTTTAAATGCTATTGATAGATTAAATCCTAAGAGCTTGTTTAGGGATTGTCTAAATCGATAAGAGAAATAATCAAAGAGCTTGTCTTGATCATCGATGCAAATGTTTTCTATTCTTATTCTCTTATCGATAAGACAACCCTAGACAAGCTCTTAGGATTTAATCTATCAATAGCAATTAAAAACTAGAGAGACCACCAATTCATGCTAGTAGATTATAAGATAACCTATTTAAACATGACATACATCTCCATAACATGAATTTGATCATCTATTTTATAACCAAACATGTTATTTGTCACTGAGACTAGAACAATCAAATAATTACGGATTTGATGTGCTAGTTGACCCAAAATAATAAACTTGCTAATTGAGTAGAAGGAGCTCTAATTTCATACCAATCCAACAAAGATAATAATGAAAAAACGTTCAGAAGATATAATGAATATCCAAAAACAAGAATAGAATAAAGACAAACAAATAGATCTCACAATTCGTGGAGAATTAAACATCTATGATCCTTTGGCTAGAAAAGTTGCATAGCTACACATCTTCATCAGCAAAACGGAAAATAAAAGTGAAAACTGATGGAATCTCTGTTTCTAGTTTCCTGCTCTACCTCCTTCCTTCCTTCTTGTCTCCAAGATCATAAAAACTCCCTTTCCCCTCTAGGGTTGGTTCTATATATTGTTAAGGGATGGCAGAGGATCTTTAGCTAGCAAGATACAAAAAACTTTCCTTTTTTAAATAAATCTCGAGAAGTGAATATTCGACCGCCTGGCACGCCCAGATACACGGCCATGTACTTCAACTGTGTATGTTTCTATTGATTCTGTAAGACAGATACACGGTTGTGTACTTCACCATGTACGTTTCTGTAGATTCTTCAAGACAGATACACGGTCGTGTACTTCAACTGTGTATGTTTCTGTGGATTCTTCAAGACAGATACACGGTCAAGTACTTCAACTACACGCTCATGTACTTTCCTCTGGCAGTGTAAATCCTTGTCTTTGATCCAACTGTAGATGACTCTCTAAATTACTTGAATTAGCACCCTGACTCCATTTAACTTGATTTATCACCATAATAAAATTAAGTACCATTTCCTTATGATTTCTATAAAATCAATAATAAATTAACACAATTCATACTATAAAGATTGAGTATAAAATGGCTCTATCAAATTCCCCCACACTTAAACTCTTGCTTGTCCTCAAGCAATGGAATCAAATCAATTGAGAAATCCGTCATAGATTATACAAACTTTCTTTTTCATCATTCCAAGCATCTATTTATTTGTAATTCATGACTTGTAATTTTAATGTCTACTGCTTCAACCAAACTGGTTTCCTGTGATCAAATTACCATGGACAAAATTTAATAGCTAATCTAAACAAAACAAACTTTAATCCTAATGTTTAGCAAAAGAATTTTTATTCCAAAAGTAAATACTTAATCTACTAAGGAAAAAACACCCAATTAAACTTCATTGGATATTAGCAAACATATAATCCTTGCAGCATAAAGTAAAAGCATATGGTATCAACTCTTTACTAGATGTTCTTCCTTTTTATTATAAGTCTTGTTTTATTCAATGAATGTTTACATTCATGTTCTTTTGATTTAATCAAGCATCTATTTTGACAGGTTTTTTACCTGCTTCTTTTCATGAACTTTCGCCTTTTTTGCCCTTATCGTTATAGTGAGTTCATTGAGTCGGCACATCCCGAGCTCGTCACTCAAGTGACCGGGTTTTGAATACCCCTACGGACTCTTCCTCACTCTAACATTCAAGTTTGAATACTTTTTAACTCAATTACTTGAATCATTGGAGTAATGGCTATGCTTGATGATTTTTTTTTATATATATATATATTGTTTCACAACAACTTCAAAGAGTATACGGTAGCTAATATAACCTAGAAGTAAACTTGTTTATTTTTCACTTAGGGACTCGACTTACTCTTAGACTTCCAATTCTAAAGCTAAATACAAGGTAAATTTGTTTCTTAAAGATTTCACTACTTAATTTTGACCAAGTATTCTAATCACAGCAGTAGGTGAGTAAAGCATTTGAACAAGTCAATTTCACATTTTGTAGATGCTTATTACAACATTTAGTACAATCTCCAGATTTTATGATAATTTTGAAAAAAATTGGCTTAAAATTGCTTAAGGACAAACATTCAAAGATTCAAAGTATGAGTCAATTCTCTATCAATTTGCTATTCTCTATATTTTATTATCCTCTCCCCCACACTTAGTTTGAACAGTGTCCTCACTGTTCCTAATTTAGCACAATTAAAGAGGAATCAACAATACAAGGAACATTAGAGAATAAGAGAAAAGGAATACCAGTTCTTCCCTGGTATGAAGCGTAGAGTAATTGGAGTTCTCCCCTTAAGCACTAGAGAGTGTCATCTGATGATATGTATCCTTGCTGCAGCTGATCCAAAAGAAAAAAAATCAAAACAACACTAAAATCACAACAAAACTAAAACTAAAACAAAACAAAATAAATTGATATGGGTTGCCTCCCATGAAGCGCCTTTCTTTAATGTCTTTGGCTAGACGTTCCTGTAATCAATCACAATACTCGGGGAGAGTTAAACTGGTTTCTTCAATATTACATACTTGAAATCCTTCATAAAAAGGTTTCAAGCGATGACCATTGACTTTGAAGTTCTTACCAGTTTCAAGGCTTGCGATCTCAACTGCACCACGTGAAAATATGTTAGTGATAACAAAAGGACCAATCCACTGTGATTGTAGTTTTCCAGGAAACAACTTCAATCAAGAATGATAAAGTAGTACTTTTTGACCTACAGAAAAATTCTTTCGGGAAATCATTTGATCATGAAAATCCTTTGTTTTTTTCCTTATAGATTTTAGTACTCTCATACGCTTCTCTTCGAATTTCCTCAAGTTCTTGTAATTGAAGTTTTCTGTGCTCACCAACCTCATCCATTCGCATGTTACATTGTTTTACAGCCCAATATGCCTTATGTTCCAACTCCACAGGGAGATGACACGGTTTGCCAAATATCAAACGGTAAGGAGACATACCTATAGGGGTCTTATAAGTTGTCCGGTAAGCCCATAATGCATCTTCAAGTCTTGTGTTCCAATCCTTCTTGCTTGGATTGACGGTTTTTTCCAGAATAGACTTGATTTCTCAATTTGAAACTTCTGCCAATCCATTGGTTTGAGGGTAGTATGCGGTGGAAGTGCGGTGAGTGACCCTGTATTTTTTTAGTAGAGTTTCCACTATTCTATTACAAAAGTGTGTGCCATGATCACTGATAAGAGCCTTTGGTGTCCCGAACCTAGCAAAAATATGAGATTTAACAAAATCCACAACAACTTTGGCATCATTAGTTCAGGTCGCTTTGGCTTCCACCCATTTTGAAACATAATCCACAGCAAGGAGGATGTAAACATTACCGAAAGAAGGAGGAAAAGGACCCATAAAGTCAATACCCCATATATCAAATATTTCACAAGCAAGAATAGGGGTAAGTGGCATTTGGTCTCTATATCCTAAGTTGCCAATTTTTTGACATCGTTCACAAGACTTACAAAACATAAAAGAATCACGAAACAATGTAGGCCAAAACAAACCACACCCTAATACCTTTTGAGCTGTCCTCTTAGGGCCAAAATGTCCACCACATGCATATGAATGACAAAATTGCAAGACAGAAGGAATATCGTCTTGAGAAATACACCTTCCAATGATTTGATCAGCACAATGTTTCCACAAATACGGATCATCACATACATAATACTTAGCATCACTTTTAATTTTATCTTTTTGAGCCTAGACAAATCACTTGGTAGTGTCTTAGTAACCAAATAATTGACAATATCAGCATACCACGGAATTGTCTTTTGAATAGAAAAGAGATACTCATTTGGAAAATCATCTTGTATTTATGTGGACCCTTCATTGATAGGTATTCTACTGAGGTGGTCGGCAACTAAGTTTTCCGAGCCTTTCCTATCACGTATTTCCAGATCAAACTCTTGTAATAGGAGTATCCATCGAATAAGTCTTGGTTTCGCCTCCTTCTTCGCGAGCAGGTATTTGAGAGCTGCATGATCAGAGTAAACAATTACCTTAGTACCAAGTAAATATGATCTGAATTTTTCTAATGCAAAAACAACAGCCAAGAGTTCTTTTTCCGTCGTGGAATAGTTGCATTGAGCATTATCCAATGTTCTGGAAGCATAATAAATGACATGAGAGGCTCTCCCAACTCTTTGGCCAAGAACAGCTCCAACTGCATAATTGCTCGCATCACACATAATTTCAAAGGGAAGGGCCCAGTCAGGTGGTTGGATGATTGGAGCAGAAGTTAACTTCTCCCTCAATATGTCAAAAGTGTTCTTGCACACCTCATCGAACTCAAATGTCACTTCTTTTTGCAGTAATTGGCATAGGGGTTGAGTAATCTTAGAAAAATCCTTGATGAAGCGTCGATAGAATCCTGCACTCCTAAAAAAAGAGCGAATTTCCCGTACATTTACAGGGTAAGGTAGAGATTTAATCAATTCTACTTTAGCTTTATCGACTTCAAGCCCCTTAGAAGATACAATATGACCAAAAATGAGACTCTGTTCAACCATAAAGTGACATTTTTCATAATTCAACACAAGATTCTTATCTATACATCTTTGAAGCACTTTTGTAAGGTTAGTTAAACATGAATCAAAAGAGTTACCATAGACAGTGAAGTCATCCATGAAAACCTCTATGATATTCTCCACATAATCTGAAAATATACTAACCATACACCTTTGGAATGTGGCTGGGGCATTATAGAGCCCAAAAGGCATCCTTCGATACGCAAAAGTACCGAATGGACAAGTGAAAGTAGTCTTCTCTTGATCTTCTGGTGCCATTGGAATTCGATGAAAACCTGAATAACCATCAAGACAACAATAGTGAGAATAGCCAGCCAAACGTTCAAGCATCTGATCAAGAAAAGGAAGAGGGAAGTGATCTTTTCTAGTTGATGCATTTAACTTCCTGTAATCAACACAAACTCTCCATCCATTCTAGACCCGAGTAGGAATTAACTCACCATCGGAGTTTTCAATCACAGTTAAACCCGTTTTCTTTGGAACAACTTGAATTGGACTTACCCATTTGCTGTCGAAAATTGGATAGATCATACCTGCATCAAGAAGTTTCAAGATCTCTTTCTTAACTATTTCCATCATAGGTGGATTCAAACGACGCTGAACTTCCCTTGAAGGTTTGCAATTATCTTCCATTAAAATCTTATGCATGCATGTGGAGGGGCTTAGTCCTTTGATATCAGCTATGGACCATCCAATGGCTTCTTTATACTCTCTCAACACCCGAATCAACTTTTCTTCTTCGAAAGTACTTAATTTATTAGAGACTATCACAGCAAGAGTCTCATTTTCTCTTAAGAAAATATACTTTAGATGTTCAAGTAGGGGTTTTAATTCCAGCTTTAGTGCCTGCACAATAAAGGGAAGAAGTCTTGTGTTAGAAGGGGGTAAATTAATATAGGACACATCATACTTGACAGGTTTTAATGATTCCAACTCCCAAATCTTGTCCTGCAAATCAGAGGATATTACAAGCTTCTCCTTAAGAGTTTTCAATGCATTAATAGTAAGACTCCTATTAAGTACAATTTTCAACTCGTCATCGTCTATCAAATCAAATGTAGCTTGTGTTAATGGGTCAATAACATCCACAACAAAAACAGGAGAGATATCACTAGGATATTTCATGGCATCATAAATGTTAAATTTAATCACTTCACCATCAAATTCCATAGTGAGGTTACCGTCATGTACATCAATTTTCGTTCTGGATGTTTTAAGAAATGGTCTCCCTAATAATATCATTGATGAATTACGAGAATCATCATTCTCCATGTCAAGCACATAAACATCTGCAGGGAAAACCAACCCATTAACTTGTACTAAAACATCTTCTAGAACTCCCTTAGGATAAACATTGGACCTATCCGCAAGTTGAACAATAACACATGTTTCCTTCAAGGGACTAACATTTAAACATTGATAAACAGACAAAGGCATAACATTGATTGAGGCTCCTAAATCACACATAGCTTTAGTGATTCCAAGATTACCTATTTTGCAAGGAATAGTAAACATACCTAGATCCTTACATTTAGGTGGAAGCTTCTTCTGAAGAATAGCTGAAACATTCTCACTCACACTAATCTTTTCATTACCTTTCAGCTTTCTTTTGTTAGTGCACAATTCTTTGAGAAATTTAGCATAACGAGGTACTTGCTTAATTGCATCCAGCAAAGGAATGTTTACCTCAACTTTGCGAAAAGTTTCAAGAATCTCTTTTTCTTCAGCTTCATTCTTGGATTTCATTAATCTGGAAGGGAAAGGAGGTGTTGTTGTCATGACCTTTGGTGGTTCAACGAGGGGTCCTTTGATCTGATTGTTCTGCTGGCTCGGAGTTGCAGTTTCTTTCTCAGTCTCTTCCTCAAGATTAGTTTGGTGTCCTTTCTCATTTGTTCCCTGCAATTTCATTCCACTTCTCAAGGTAATTGCCTTAGCACTTTGCTTTGGATTTGTAATAGTTTGAGAAGGTAGCTTACCTTGAGTTTCTAACCTGTTTATAGAAGAAGCAAGTTGGCTTACCTGATATTCCAAGTTGTAGATGCTCTGCTTTGTCTCATCCTGAAATTGTTTTGTATTAACGGCAAGTGATTTAACAATTTCCTCAAGAGACATACCTGAAGTGGAAGGAGCTTGCGATACTTGGTTTGATGGCTTAGGTTGGAATTGTTGGAATTTTTGTGGTTTATTGCCATATCTGAAGTTAGGATGATCCCTCCATCCAGGATTGTAAGTGATGGGAATCAAAATCCGACAAGACCTATCATTAGGACAAAAATTGAAGGATTTCAAATCTTGGCAATGAGGGCTCATTTCAAGCAGATCAACCTCGGAATAAATTATTATCTAACCTCTTTTATCTTATTCATGAATTGTATATTCCAACAGGTATGCTTATTTGGTTTCACAAGGCGATGGATAAACTCACTAAGACTCAGCTTATGGGTTATCGATGGACCGACCTGAACCGGCGATGAGTTGAACCGACGGATTCATCATGAAGCTAGCCTGCCGAAGATTATTTTCTTTACTTGTAATTTATGTTTGAACCATTTATTTTGTAAGCTTTATGAGACATTTTATTTGGTTGTATTTTACCTTTAGGACCGGCCACCCTATAGTGGCATAGTTGTGATTTGTTAGTCATTCTAACCCTAAAGGGTGCAAATTAGGGTTTTTGAGGAGCTTTTTGAACATTTCAGAAAATACACCCCCTTTGCCGTGAGAGAGAGTGACTCTTTCAAGCATTTGCTCTTATCAATTTCCTTAGTGAAATTGTGGCGAGTTGACTTGGATTTGTTGTGTGTTATATCAACAAATTACAAGTTGATCCTAATTCCGAACTAGTGAGTCATATCTGGTGAGGATTTAGTTATTTTATGTACTTTTGTTCTTATGAAATTAGGGTTCTAATTTCGAAATTTGAAAGCACCTTTGAATTGAATTTGAATACCATTTCGTTTTCCCTTCTAGCAATCGTCATTTGATATATTGTAATTCATCACAATTTCGGAATTTCATTTGGAATATTGAGGTATTTCCCTTCTTGTGGCGTGATACTTCATAGCCATTTCTCCCTTCAATTTGATTGTGCTTGAATCCCCCCTTTAGGCACATCATCTTTTGGTATCAGAGCTTAAGGTTAAGAGGAGGGATTGTTGAATTTGAGATTTTTGATCCTTATATTGTTATCTTCCTATTGCCATGAGTTGCTTATGGTTAAGAGGAGGAATTGTTGCAATTAGGATTGTCCTTTGTTTCCATCTTGCCGTAAGTTAATTGAAGGTATATGAGAAGGGTTTTGTTGATTGAAAGTTTTTGGTATTACCTTTGTGAACCGAATTGCAAGGGAGTGGAAATTCGGATCAAGTGAATGTATTTTTTTGTTGTTGTTACCTTGATGTTTACGTGATTGATCCTTGTTGAAATTGAGGATTAATTGAATTGTTTGTATTGGTACTAATTGGCGTGAGTATCTTACTTGGGAAGTTGAAACTTGTTGTTGTAGAAGTGGACATCTTGTTGTAATTTTTTGTCTTGACTTCACCGTGAAGGAGAGGAAGGTAGTGCAAATTGTGTAGGAAGGGAATTGTGTTTGTTTTTGCATTGTTGAATTCAGAATTGTGGAGGATATTTGCAATTTTCCATATTTGATTAGTGTGTAAGAAAGGAAGTTATTTGATTTCAAAACAAGCATTAAGAGTGAAGGAGTTAATTGTGCTTGTTTGAATTTGAAAATTTGCATCTTAACAAATGTGGAGGAGTTGCAATTAGTAAAGTGAATTGATTTTCAAATTTAAATGCTGCCTTCTTATGTTTATTTCGGTTGAAGAATGTTATACAAGTGGAGAAATGCACCGTGATTGAGTAGGAGCATATATGGTGTTATGTTGTGCAAATTGGAAGTGAAAGTGTATAATTTCCAGATTTGAATTGTGTGGAAGAAAAGGAAACAAGTTGAATTGAAACACATCCATTTACTTCAAGTAGTTAAGAGTGGTATTGATTATATTTCATTTGAATTTGAAATTGATTCTTACCATTTGTGGCAAAGTTGCATTAAGGTTGTCACTTGTGAATTTGTTGCCGTGTACGTATGTAAGTTGCGGTGGAAGTGGAGTGTATAATTGTTGTTGCCGTTTCTTGTTGTTGTTGCCATTTAAAGGAGCATTTTAGTTAGTTTTGTTTGTTGCTACCGTGGAAGTGAAGAGTTTGCAACATATTATTGTTGCGTGAATTTATTGTGTTGTATGTAAAGTGTATAAGTGGCGGAGTGAGTTGGTTTTTGGCGTGAATTGTTTTTGTGAAGCAAGTGTGCTACAATTACTAGACATTACATTGGTACATCAAATAGATTGCATCCACAAAAATGTCTATTAATAGTGTGAATGGAGGAATGAGTGATGTAGCATATAGTCGAATTGGTGGAGGTCAGGGTTCTAATGTTGCAGGTGGGAGGACCTTAGATGAAGAACTTCGGGACCTTAGAAAACTTGTTACTACATTAGCAACAAGGATTGATAGGATGACATTGCCACCACCACCAGTGGTACACCTTCAGGAGCCACCTAGAGCAAAGGGAGATTATCATGCTCTTAGAGAAGATAGAGTTGGTAATTTTGGACTTAAACCATTCCCAGAAATGGAATTTAGACCACCTAGAGGCTCAGAGTGTGCAGAGCTACAAATGCCTTCACTTAAAGATAAGGGTTCCACAGATGAAAGATGTCAAACACCACTGTGCCAACCTTCAGAGGTTTCTGAAGGTAATGATCAGTTGGACCAATTGTTAAAAGACTCTAGGGATCAGCATAACAGGGATGAGTCAGAGGAAACAAACTCGTTGGAAAGTGTTGAGATAGAGGAAACATCAGTCGATAATGAGTCCTTGTTTTTGTTACAGGAGAGATACATCCTAGAGATGGAGGAAAGAAAACAATCATCTACTATAGTATTTCAGATATTGGGATTCTGTAGAGATACTCCTTCAGATGGATTACTTTTGGGAAACAGAGTCTCTCTGCGCATTTGAACTGCAAGATTTGAGGTCAAATCTTTTTGAGGTCCAAGGAGATGATGGGAATCAAAATCCGACAAGACCTATCATTAGGACAAAAATTGAAGGATTTCAAATCTTGGCAATGAGGGCCCATTTCAAGCAGATCAACCTCGGAATAAATTATTATCTAACCTCTTTTATCTTATTCATGAATTGTATATTCCAACAGGTATGCTTATTTGGTTTCATAAGGCGATGGATAAACTCACTAAGACTCAGCTTGTGGGTTATCGATGGACCGACCTGAACCGGCGATGAGTTGAACCGACGGATTCCATCATGAAGCTAGCCTGCTGAAGATTATTTTCTTTACTTGTAATTTATGTTTGAACCATTTATTTTGTAAGCTTTATGAGACATTTTATTTGGTTGTATTTTACCTTTAGGACCGGCCACCCTATAGTGGCATAGTTGTGATTTTTTAGTCATTCTAACCCTAAAGGGTGCAAATTAGGGTTTTTGAGGAGCTTTTTGAACATTTCAGAAAATACACCCCCTTTGCCGTGAGAGAGAGTGACTCTTTCAAGCATTTGCTCTTATCAATTTCCTTAGTGAAATTGTGGCGAGTTGACTTGGATTTGTTGTGTGTTATATCAACAAATTACAAGTTGATCCTAATTCCAAACTAGTGAGTCATATCTGGTGAGGATTTAGTTATTTTATGTACTTTTGTTCTTATGAAATTAGGGTTCTAATTTCGAAATTTGAAAGCACCTTTGAATTGAATTTGAATACCATTTCGTTTTCCCTTCTAGCAATCGTCATTTGATATATTGTAATTCATCACAATTTCGGAATTTCATTTGGAATATTGAGGTATTTCCCTTCTTGTGGCGTGATACTTCATAGTCATTTCTCCCTTCAATTTGATTGTGCTTGAATCCCCCCTTTAGGCACATCAGTAAGTATTTGAGTAGGGGTCATACTTCCTTTATGGTTGCCATGGGAATCTTCCTACAGCATTGGCGTGTTCATGATTGTCATCTTGTAATGTGGGGCACATGTCGGTAGGATGATTAGGAGCAGCACAAATTCCACAAGCCTTCACCTGCTGGGTATTTCCAAGAGCTAGCTGCTGCACAAGGGAGGTTAGGTTAGAAATTTGATGTTCAAGGTTAGACACACTTACCTCATTTACCTTCCTTGAAGACGTGTCATGCCTATACCCAAATTGTTGCGAATTAGCAGCCATAATGGAGATCAATTCCCTAGCTTGACCAAGGGTTTTGTTTACTATGACGCCTCCACTTGCAGCATCCATCATCTTCTTTTCCATCGGAAGCAGGCCTTCATAGAAGTATTGGATGAGAAGTTGTTCAGATATCCCATGTTGTGGATAGCTTGGACACAGTTGCTTGAACCTCTCCCAATACTCATGAAGATTCTCGGTGTCCCTCTATTTGATACCACAAATTTCTCTTCTTATACCAGCAGCTCTGGATACGGGGAAGAATTTGTCCAAGAAGAGTCTCACCATATCTGTCCAAGTGGTTATAGAACTTGGAGGCAAATAAAACAACCAATCTTTAGCTTTAGTACTTAAAGAAAATGGAAAAGCACGTAACTTGATTTGATCGTCGGTTATTCCTTGCGACCTCATACTAGAACACACTATATGAAACTGTTTCAAATGTTTATGAGGATCTTCATTCTCAAGACCATGAAAGGTGGGTAGCAGATGTATCAACCCAGATTTTAACTCGAATTCTACAGCTAGTTCGGGGTAATGAATACAAAGTGGTTGTTGATTCACATCCGGTGCAGCCAATTCTCGCAATGTTCTCTTGGGATTTGCCATATCGTCTTCTTTTTCAGAATCAATGGATGAATCAGACAAATCCGATGCTAAGTTCAGTCTAGGGGATGATCTAGCTTCTCTTCACAGCCTCTTAAGAGTCTTCTCAATCTCCGGATTATAATTGAATGCACCTGTGTGAGAAAACGAGTCATACAAGAATAGAAATAAATTTGACACCAATCCCCGGCAACGGCACCAAAAATTTGATGGGTGTCGAATCCAACAAAAATAAAACCTACTCCTAGACAATTATATGATTTGCGTATAGTAGTGAGTAGGGTCGAATCCACAGGGAATGGTTAAATATATTTCTATTTAAAGAGAATAAAGAGGAAAAGAAAAATGGGAGATTTTGTTTATGAATCAAGATAAGGTTAAAACAAGGTAATAAAATCGAATATTAATAAAAGCCTAGCCAAAGGAATCAAGATAGTTTAATTCTAGGAATTGATCATCGATGCAAATGTTTTCTATTCTTATTTCTAGATAAACTGGTTATGGTTATTAACAAGCTCTAACAACCTATCTCTCCTTACTTCCTCGATAATCAAGACAAGCTCTTTGATTATTTCTCTTATCGATTAGACAACCCTAGACAAGCTCTTAGGATTTAATCTATCAATAGCATTAAAAACTAGAGAGACCACTAATTCATGCTAGTAGATTATAAGATAACCTATTTAAACATGATTATACATCTCCATAACATGAATTCGATCATCTATTTTATAACCAAACATATTATTGTGTCACCGAGACTAGAACAATCAAACAATTACGGATTTGACGTGCTAGTTGACAATATATTAACTTGCTAATTGAGTAGAAGAGCTCTAATTCATACCAATCAACAAAGCTAATAATGACAAAACGTTCAGAAGATATATGAATATCCAAAAACAAAGAATAGAATAAATACAAATCAAATAGATCTCACAATTCGTGGAGAATTAAACATCTATGATCCTTTGGCTAGAAAAGTTGCTTAGCTACACATGTTCATCAGCAAAACGGAAAATAAAAGTGAAAACATGATGGAATCTCTGTTTCTAGTTTCCTGCTCTGGCTCCTTCCTTCCTTCTTGTCTCCAAGATCATAAAAAACTCCATTTCCCCTCTGGGTTGGTTCTATTTATATTGTTAAGGGAATGGCAAAGGATCTTTAGCTAGCAAGATACAAAAATATCTTTCCTTTTTTAAATAAATCTCGAGAAGTGAATATTCATCCACCTGGCACGCCCAGATACATGGCCGTGTACTTCAACCGTATATGTTTCTATTGATTCTGCAAGACAGATACACGGTCGTGTACTTCAACCGTGTACGTTTCTGTAGATTCTTCAAGACAGATACACGGTCGTATACTTCAACCGTGTATGTTTCTGTGGATTCTTCAAGACAGATACACGGTCGTGTACTTCAACCGTGTATGTTTCTGTGGATTCTTCAAGACGGATACACGGTCGTGTACTTCAACCGTGTATGTTTCTATGGATTCTTCAAGATAGATACACGACCGTGTACTTCAACTACACGCCCATGTACTTTCCTCCGGCGGTGTAAATCCTTATCTTTGATCCAATTTGTAGATGACTTCTCTAAATTACTTGAATTAGCACCCTTGACTCCATTTAACCTGATTTATCACCATAATAAAATTAAGTACCATTTCCTTATGATTTCTATAAAATCAATAATAAATTAACACAATTCATACTATAAAGATTGAGTATAAAATGGCTCTATCAATAGGTTAATGAATTCAACTAAGCAAAGTGTTTAAACATCAATACATAATAACTCCCACACTTTAATTCTTGCTTTTTGAAATTCAAATTTTAACCACTATAACTCCCCTTTCAATCACGGTGTATACACACACTTACACTCCACATGCAGCACCCTTCTCTACAACACTAACAACACAACACGTTGCAACACCCTTCACAACCCAAACTCACTTCGCCATACACATACACCTCAACCACGATGCACTCTTTAAACACAACCCACACTTACACTTCATGGTGCAGCACTTCCACAATCCACAGAACACTCACTTCACAACACAATCATGGCACAACAATTCAAATACTACTTCTTAATGAAGCATCTCCACAAATGGTAAGAAGCAATTCAAAATTCATATAACATTCATTCAATACTACACAATAACTTCTTTAAACTTAATGAATGTATTTGAATTCAAATAATTTCCCTATTCTCCATGTAAGGTAAATCTGGAAATGCAATTGACAATCCTCAATTTTCGAAACCACAAATAAGTAATTCACTCCTATTTTGTCTCAAGGAATGTATCTCCAATTCTGAAACAATCACAAGGAAAGCACACCTCCTAATTCCCCTTCTCTTCACGGCAAGTTCAAGAACAAAAGGACTAATACAAGATCTCCACTTCCACTTCAACAATCACAAATATAATGCAACAAAAACCACAATAAACTACTATAATTTCACTTCAACAATTCAAATCAAGAAGTAAAATTCAAGAACCTTAAATTTCAATTGAAGTTCACATAAACCCTACTCCACAATACTAAAAATGATGATGTGCCTAACCAAATTGGATGGCAAACACATCAATCACAAGACATGAACAACCAACTCCAACAACAAAATGGCGTGAACACCAACTTAACAATTGAACCCCCAATCCACAAGTTTAACACTAAATTGATTTAAGGAACAAACAAATGTATGAACTTCAATGGAACAACATGGAAATGAACTAGAATTCAATCCCAATTTGAAATGATCAAATCTAAAAATATATAACCCTAATTCAAGTGATAAGAACAAGTAACCAATAAATTGTAACTAGATATTACTCACTAAACACAATTTGTAAAACAACAAGAGTTAGATCGATATGACTCACAATCCACTTTAGTTGATTCTCACCACAATTTCACAAAGAAATTGATAAGAGATCTATTACAATTGACGGAAACCCCTCACGGCAACAAGTGTATAATTTTCTCAAAAATGTCAAAAGCTCCCTAAAAACCCTAGTTAGCAAGTATTTATACTTGCTCCTATTAGGGTAAAAACACACCAAAAATTACAAAGATGCCACTTAAGTGGCCAGTTCCCAAAACACAAATTACAAGTACAAAATAAAATGGTCGGTTCTCATAAGAAACAATTACAAATACAAATGGTCTTCAAGTGGCCAGTTATTCACTTCAATTGAACAGTTTATGGGCCGTTGGATGTGACTCTAAGAATGTCCCACAAGTTGATCCTTAGTGCATGTTATTTGGTCATCTTGTAAAACCGATGAATGTACCTACTAAAGTATAAAATAAAAACATTATTAGATAAAATGTGGCTATATGTGCATTTTGGGCTCATGTATCCAAGTCAGGTTTCCCACTACTGGAACCACAGGGTTGATTCCCATCATATAAATACTTGCTAACTAGGGTTTTGAGGAAGCTTTTGACATTTTTGAAAATTGCACTTTCTTTGCCAAGAGGTTTTTCCCTTGCATGCGAAAGATCTCTTATCAATTTCTAAGTGAAATTGTGGTGAGACCAACTTGAGTGGATAGTAAGTAATATCAATCTTCCTATTGTTGTTTTTCAAATTGTGTTTAGTGAGTAATATTTAAGTGCAATTTGTTGGTAACTTGTCCTTGTCCACGTGAATTAGGGTTCTTCCATTTTCATATTTAAATCATTTCAGTTTGAGTGAAATTTTAATTCATTTCCATTGTTTTCCATTAATATTTATACAATTGCTTGTTCCTTACATCAATTTAGTATTAAATCTCATGAAATTAGGAATCGATTGTGAAGCTAGTGAACATACCATTTGTTATTAGGAATTTGTTATTCACGCCACTTGTTGATGTGTTGCTATCCAATTAGTAAGGCACATCACCCGTAGTGGCAAATCCCTAGGAAGCACCCCAATGATCCTTGTGTGACGTTATCCTTAATGGAGTCATGCTTGGAAATGATATGGGTTGAATGTTGATTAAGTGATTAAATGTACTTAGGTATGGAGCCCGTGGTAGCAATTCCCATCACTAAGTTTAAGTGGTTAAGTATACATAGGTGTGAGGCCCATAGTGGCAATTCCCATCACCAAGTTTAAGTGGTTAAGTGGACATAGGTGTGGGGCCCGTAGTGGTAGTTCCCATCACCAAGACATGCTCCAATGTGTTAAGTGTGTTAAAGGGGTCATGAGTACCTTATTGTTTGCTTGTGGACATAAATTACATTAAGAAATGATTGTTTGTGTTTAAGTTATGTATGATGTGTGTGATACTCATTTATGTTTGTTCATGCATATGTATTTGTGTTATATGTACCGGGCATTAGCTCACCCTTCAGGGAATCATTTTTATATGTAGGTATTGAGAGAGATGAGAACCCAAAAGATGACTTGCGTTTAGCTGAACCATAGAGAGAAGAAGACAAAGAGTACCATTATTATTATGGTGATTAAGTTTTAGGAAGAATTATGATGTTTAACTGTAATAAATAGTATCTGTTGAAAATTGTTATTTTTAGTGTTTAAAGACTTCTGCTACGTAAAATGTTTGATATGGTTTAAGTTATCATTGGAATTTTGAGGATGTATGAAATGTTTTATTATAGGAGTTACAAGTTAAAATGTATCATATTTGTTTCAAAGTTTTAACGTGTTCTTATGAGATATAAACACGTGGCGAGCAGTAGCGTGGCCCGGGTTTCGGGGCATTACAGCTTATGTGGTATCAGAGCTCTAGGTTTTATGATCATTAGAGACATAAGTTTGAATCTATAAATGATTTTACGTTTTAATCTATAGAGCCTAAGGTGTTGATCTTGGAAAGCTTAGGTAATGATCCTTAGTACTAAGTAATGATCAATAGACATAAGTTTTAAATAATAGAGTCTAAGATATGATCTTTAGAAGGATTAAGCATTGGATCTATAAGATAGTGAGACATGAAGAGAGTGGGTAAAATGTAGGATGTTTATTTAATTATGTAATTATTTTCTTGTATTATTATTTTAATTGTATTCTTCTAACTGCTAAATGTTATATATGAATAAACCCCTTGTATATGGTATATGTATATATACTTACACACTATGAAATTGACCCTAACTAATACTAACGTAAGTCTCTTCTTAAATAGAATGCCTTCAAGAAGAATTATTGGATCAGGAGCTGGAAGGGGTGTTAGACACGGTAATCCTAATGAGGAGGAAGCTCTATACCCACAACAACAAGGGGAAAGAGGTCAAATGGCTGAAGAGACAATTCAGCTTTACATACTGTAAACCACCTGATGGGACTACTGGCACAACAATACCAAGCACCCAATGCCCCCACAACACAGGAATGCTAATGAACCCATCAGCTTTGATAGGTTTAAGAGTGGCTAAGGAATTTAACCTTAGAGTAGATAATCTGATTGAGGCTGAGGATTAGGTACAGGAAATTGAGAAAACTTTTGCTACCTTCCAACTAGAAGAAGGAAGGTAAATTATTTGCATTTATGCTGAAGGGAACTACAACAAAATGGTAGGGTTTAGTCCCTAGACTTGTAGGGGAGTGCATGAACTGGGAAGTGTTTAAAGAGTTGTTTTATCATAGATACTTCCCCAACAACTCCAAAGACAAAATGGAGAATGATTTATTATAACTACGAATAGGGGAACCAAACTGTAGTAGAGTATGAGGTAGAGTTGAATCGCCTCATTCAATTCCCTCCCGTAATGTACGCAATGATGACAGGTCCGAGCTAGAAGGTTCTCAGAGGATTGGAATTTAAAACCTATAACTTGTAGTAGGGGCCTTTTAGCTAAATACCTAAGCTAAAATGGTAAACAAAGCGAATTGACTTGAACAAATAAGAAGATCTTAAAGAAAAAGGAGCCGTAGAGCAGCAATACTTTGGGAAAAAGACCTGCCTCTATGTGAAAGGGCAAGACATGTGTAAAAGACATCGGTTGCTGCAAAGCAGAATACCCAAAGTTGTAACCCCTCCTCTCTGACCAAGCAAATGCCTTTGGCACTCACTACAGTAGAGACAAATGCTAAATGTCCAGATGTTATGGACTTCGTGAGCTAAGAGAGTGTAGATGGCTAAATGGGGCTTGTTTCTCTTGTGGAAAGACAAGGCACATTTGCAGACATTGTACTAAAAGGTCAGTTCCCTTAATCTTTTGTCATGTATGTAACTAGAGGGGACATAAGGCAGTCAACTTTCCTCAAGGACAGATCAGAAACCAAGCAGGGCTAGTACAATAGGCAGCTAAACCTCTAATGAGAGGATAGGGAGGTAGACCACAGGCAGGAGGTCCTAGATAAAGGGTTCCTACTAGGGTGTTTACCCTTCATCAGCAGTAGCACCAGGATATCCCAAATGTAGACAACATTGCAGGTATGCTTCTAGTACACTCATGCAATGTATATGTACTATTCGATACTAGTACGTTTGTGTCCTATGTGTCTGAAAACTTTGTCTGTGCATGTGCTTTGGATGTTGAAAATATGGATGATTGTTTGGTTGTTAGTACTCCTTTGAGAGTAGGAGGAAGAACAAGTAGGATATGTAGAGGAGTGAGTATATAAATACATGGTAGGGTGATTCTAGCAGACCTCCTGGTATTAGAGATGATAGAGTTCGACATTATTTTAGATGTCAACTAACTATCAAAATATCATGCACCATTAATTGCCACAACACGGTGGTATAGTTTAATATACCTGAAGATGGATATTTTGAATACAAGCTAAAAGTTCAAAGACCTACTAGATTGCCTACCTATGAGATGTGGGGAAAAAGCATACTGGCAACCATATCTGTTAAAGTTAGTGAAGAAGTTAAGATGGAAGAAGTACGGATAGTGAGGGAATTTCTTGATGTATTTCCAGAAAATCTTCCTAATTTACCCGCAACTAGGGAATAGAATTCAACATAGAGTTGGTATAAAGCATAATACCCATATCAAAACCGGTCTACAAAATGGCACCAATGGAATTAGAAGAATTAAGGAAACAATTACAAAAGTTACAAGATAATGGCTTTATAGACCTAATGTCTCTCCTTAAGATGCACCAGTTTTATTTGTGAAGAAAAAGGACAGAAGTATGAGACTTTGTATAAACTACAGGGAATTAAACAAGGTCATCATAAAGAATAAATATCCTCTTTCCAAGATAGATGACCTATTTGACCAGTTGTAGGGAGCTTAGGTGTTCTCCAAAGTAGACTTTTGATTAAGCTATCATCAACTCAGAATCGGAGAAGGGGACATCTTGAAAATAGCATTCAGGACTAGATATAGGCACTATGAGTTTCTGGTGATGTTATTTGGACTAACGAATGCACCAGCTACATTAATGGATTTAATGAATAAAGTATTTAGAGATTTCTTAGATAAGTTTGTAATCGTCTTTATAGACGATATCCTGATATACTCTAAAAGTATTGAAGAGCATGAAGAGCACTTCAGACTAGTATTAGGTAGGCTACAAGATGAGAAGTTGTATGCTAAATTCAATAAATGTGAATTTTGGCTAAACAGGTAGTCTTCTTGGGTCATGTGGTTAACAGTGATGCATATCAATGAATCCAAAAAGGTGAGAGCAATAGTAGATTGGCAAAGACCGAAGACAGTTAAAGAGGTAAGAAGCTTCCTAGGTCTAGTAGGCTACTATAGGAGATTTGTAGAAGGGTTTCCAAAATAACAACGCCTCTTACCAGGCTGACAAAGAAGAATGTGAAATTCAAATGGGATGACAAATGTGAAGTCAGCTTTCAGATGCTCAAAGAGAAACCGGTGACGGTGCCAGTTTTGACTTTGCCTAAGAGTGGAGAAGAGTTTACAATGTATAGCGATGCCTTAGTTCAAGGGTTAAAGTATGTATTGATGCAAGGTAGTTAAGTAATAACATATGCATCTCAATAATTGAAGCCATATGAAAAGAACTACCCAACTCATAACTTAAAGTTGGTAGCTATGGTACTAGCTTTGAAGTTATGGAGGCATTACTTATATGGAGAAAGGTGCAAAATCTTCACTGACCATAGAAGCCTGAAGTATATATTTACACGAAAGAGTTAAACATGAGACAAAGAAGATAGTTGGAGCTAATTAAAGATTACAACCTGGAAATACAATACCATCCAGGAGAAGCCAATGTGGTGGCGAATGTCCTTAGAAAAAAGAAACAGGACAATGTAGCGACTCTCATCACTTCACAGAAGGGGTTATTGGAAAACATGTGCAATGGAACTAAAAGTCTTAACACAAGAAGTGGGAGTGAAAATGGTACTTTAAGGATTCAGCCAACCATAGTGGGGAGAATTAAAATTTATCAAATGGAAGATAAAACATTTAAGAGCTTTAAAAGCAGAATGAACAAGGGAAGGCACCAGAATTTAACTTTGAGTGAAGGGACCCACGGGGCAAAAGAACTATGTGTTCTAAAGGATTAGAATTTAAGAGAGAAATAAGAAAGAGGCACATCACTCCACTTACATGATACTCCAAAGGGGTACAAAATTTTCAATGACATTAAAATTGTTATTAGTAGAGAAACATGAAGAGAGAAATAGTAGAATATGTAGCCAAATGCCTCACATGCTAGCAAATTAAAATAGAAACCAGAGACAATTGGGAAACGGGCCCTTCCAGTATCGAATGGAAATGGAGCATGTACAATGGATTTTATTAAACCCTCCCAAATAAAAAGAAAAAGCAGGATGCATTTTGGGTCATAGTGAATAGATTGACTAAATCTGATCTTTCATCCCTATTAGGTAAGATATAAATTGGGGAAAAATGGCTCAGATATACTCAGGAGATAGTCAACTCAGGGATTGCCAGTGACAATCACTTCTAATAGAGACACAACTTTTGTGAATAGATTTTGGAGTACCTTCACAAGGCATTGGGCCCCAAACTGCAGTTCTACAGTATTCCCCCCTACAAATAGATGGTTAGCAAAAAGGATATAAAAATGAAGAAGATTTGCTCAGGGCAAAAAAAGATCTACTAAGGTCATGAAAAGCCAAGCTCAATATTGAGCGACAAAAAAGCAATATGCCTAAAAAAACAAAAAAGGGCATCATTAATACTCTTTGAACCAGAGATTAAGTTTGGGCATGCATGAGTCGAGAGCAATTCCAGCAAAAGGCGATTAAAGGGGTTTCCCAAGATGCAAGGACCCTTCCAAGTCCTTAAGCCCACAATGACCCCTTTTAAAAAATTTGAATTATTAGTCAGTATCTAACTATGCTTTTTTTTAATATTATTTTTTTTTGAGTCCTTAAAATATAGGTGACGTTTGAAAAATCATTTTCAAAAGGAGGGAAATGAGAAGATCATACTAGGAAGTTTGGGTCCATGGATGATAAAAGACAAATGGGGAGATTAGAGGGGAAATCGACTCTATTTTAAAGTACGGATCACGAAAGTGGAAGTTGAGGAAGGAATAAAAGGGCTAAACTTAGAATCACTAAAGGCCGTTTGCTTAAAATGGTCACTTTAAAGAAGGTCGTCGACCAAAAAGGGCTATGAAAAAATAATGGTAGGCCGACAAGTAACCACGGCCAAAGTAGCCAACTTCATGCCATTGGGCCAAAAGAATAAACAAAAGTCTGACTTTAAGCCAGCGTTACATCAATTTTTTAGGCTGGCTTTTTTTTCTATTTTAGACCACCCGGGATATAATGTTTTCTTTTGTTGGATTAAGGTTTTTTATAAGTTTTGTTTACCTTTGTTGTGAACTAAAATAGTCATCAAAAACCATTGTAAGGGCTTTTTTAAAATTGAAAAACAAACATTTTTCTTTTGTTCTTGAAGAACTTGAACTTATCGGGAAAGTCCTTGGGGTTTTAAACTTACTTATCAATTGAATTTCTATCTTGATTAGGGATATAATTATACTAAAGGTTCTTGCTTCATTATAAGCAATGGGTCATGGTTTCCCCCCCCTCATGATCAAACATAGGTTTTCGATACAATTTGAATTTTGGGGTTTTATCATAGGTTAATAGAGTTTTCTCATATATTCAGTGTAAACGTCAAATGAAAATTGGAAGGAAAAAAAAAAATTGGTTATTTAAATACCCCTGCATGTTTGCCCATCGAACGCTCCTAATTGTGTCGATAACGTGGGTCGAGTGATACCCAATGTCCCTCCTCAATTAAATGCGCCACCAATGGACAACCAGTTCTTATATGTTAAAGTTAGCTAAAGGTGTTATGTGGGGAAAACTATTTTAGGCCCCCACCAAAAGGGGGAATGGTAGCCCCCCCAATCTCATTGCAACAAGATGACATGATACAAAGTTGGCGATATGACCAACCAAAAAGCAAACCCCTTTAAATATACTCTTAACAATGTCGAAATGCTCTAATAAAGGTAACTAATCGTGTAGATGAAACATTGGATTTATTGGCAAAGATAAATCCCCCCAGCAACCATATTACTACACACATAAATTTAATGGATTTGTCAAAATCAAAGCAAGTGAAGATTCATAAATATTACCAGCTACGTCATCTAATGTGCCCCACCACCTCCCCACACCCCCCCTAACCAACCACTAGGCCCTAGCCTCCCCTCTAGCAATTCTTCACATTTTTAACCCCAATCTAGGCAACTACTTTTTAAAACTGCCTAACCATCAACAGAGAGTCTTAACTAGATCTCCACTTTTTAAAAGGGTGATGGAAAATTTCCCCCCTTTTAAAGCATGTAAAATGTGTATGTCTCTAGCCTCCATTGCTCTACAAATGCTATAACTCATGTGCCAATCTAATTGAATGAATGATAGGTAGCTTGCATCTTCAAATTTTAAACAAATCAGGTATGGCCCCATTCGATGATCAAGAAGAAGGGGGGTTGCTTATCACGACGGAGTAACAATTCACAGTTTCAAACAGCAAAGGTTGATTAACCTATAATGATAACAAGTAAATGTTATACAAATTTGTAAGCAACATATACTAATCAATAAATAAAAGGTTTTTTTACCTCTCTATCCCCAAACGGCCTATAAATCGATGTCCCTTCTACTTTTCAAAAATAAATGATTAAAGGGGGTTTTAAGCCCCAAATTTATTATGCAAAATATAAAATATTAATATATAAAATTTTAAAGTATATATTACCATTAATACAAAATATTAACTAACGACTTGTTATAACTATTTTTTGTTTAATTAATAATTAATTAATAGTAACAAAAAGTTGACACCTACTTTTATAATAATAGACAAAGGTATTACATGTACAACCCAATCCCAAATTTTTTTTTTAGTAATTAATTTATAACGATTAATTAATATTTGCCCAACTACTTTCGCAAAAAATAAATAAATAAATAAATAAACATAAACATATTACATTTACAATTAACATAAAATTTCTCACAAATTTGTACTTAAAAACAAAATTAACAACTAATTACTTTTCTTTAAAAGGGTTTAAAATTAACAATGTTTTAATTTTTTACAACAACTTTTACAATAACAAAAAAATATATTACTTTTAACAATCAACAAAAAAATTTTTTTAAACTCCCTTAAATTTTTTCCAAAAATTTAAAATTTAAATTTCCCTATTAACGACTAATTACGTTAAGTAACGATTAATTAAAAATAACCAAATTTTTAAACTACTTGTACAAAAAAATGCACAAATATATTACATTTGCAATCAATACAAAATTTTTCACAAATTAATTTTATAAAAATTAAATTTAAAATGACATATTAACGTCGTTTCATTTTTAATTTAAATTTGGACCATCAATTACTATTTAAATTCTTAACAAAATTGTATAAAAACATTCAAATATTTTATATTTGCAATAAACCCAAAAATTTTTTTAAACAAATTTAATTTTCTAACAAAAAAATTATTTAAACTTTTGAACGACTAATTACACTAATTAAAAATTTAAATTTATAATCAATAAAAAGGGTTTTTTTCCTTAATTAAATTTTTTTTCTAAAAATTTAAAAAATTGACAAATTTAAAGGGACTAGTTACTTCATCTTTAAACCCGATTATTTTTCCCAAAAATTTTCACAACAAAAAATTAAACTTTTTCATTTAAGAAAAATACAAAATTTTTTTCACTAATTCATTTATTATTATTAATTAATGATATATTAACAACTAATTAATTACAAATTTAAAAAATTTTTTTTAAACAACAACTACTACTTCAAAAAAAAATAGTGAAATAAAAATAATTGCACTTATTTTTTTATATTTCAACAAAGTAGTATAACACAAAAAAAATTTTTTTTTCTTAAATAAATATTTTGGAATCTTACTTTGCAAAAAAAGTTGGAAAATGTTTTCTAAAATTTTTTTACACACAACTTTAACAAACTAAAACCTGCATAAAAAAATAAATTAAGAAAACAAAATTTTTCCCAAACTGTGTTAAATAAACCCAAACTTTCGAAGAAATTCAAAAATGTAAAAAAAGAAAATATGAACTAAGGGTTCATAATTTTTTAATTTCAAACTGTCCCATGCAAATTTTTTTTTGTATATTGGGAAAACACAAAATTTTGATACAAAAAATTTTCTGTATTACTTTATCAAAAAAAATTTTTAGGTTTACTATATTACTTTATAATAACTTTTTAAAAGGGTTTTTAGAATTCAATCATAGTAAAAAATATATATAATATATATATAAAAATATATATTTCTTATTTTAATTCACTGAAAAGCACAAAAACCCTTCGCACATTCAAGCATTTTGTTTGAACTATGGGAAAGAAAACCCTACTTTTGTATAAATTGTAAATTTAAAAATATAGACCGAATTTTGTCTTTAGTTTTAAAATTTTGTTTAACTCGTAAATTTTTTAAATTTCGAAATTTATTTTAAAAATGTTATTTTGAAAAATAAAATTTATGAAAAATTTTTTTTCAAAAATTACAATATTTTTTTTTAGTATTGGGGCAGTGAAATCGTTTGCACCGATACTCTTGGCGTCAATTTTTCGTGTCCCACATAAATCCGTAAATAATATGGGTTTCCCCCCGTCCTGCGACAAGCGCGTGACGTTTGGAATGAAATGTCCCCTTTTTTTTGTCTTGCGTGAAACATTCCAAGATTTCCGCGCGGGTGTCGTAGAGTTGCCCAGATTTCTGCATTATCCTTGCGTTCCCCTTAAATCCAATCTGCCCCTTAAAAATTTTAAAGTCAAGACATGAAAACCCCCGGTACGAAAACCCAAGTCTCCCGCTGGGCCGATCTAATCCACCACAACCCCAAAACGAACAAGCCAAGAAAATAAACGCGTTAGATTAATATTTAATCAAAAGCTGATTTCGTTTCGTTGAAAAATCAAACATACCCACCCAACGACGATTTTTAAAATGGATGCATCTACTTTCCACCGTCGTTTAAGATACCAAAAAATTTTTTCCCGGGCCGAATTTTCTTTTCCCCAATTCCCAAACCTATCCTTGTTTATTACCAACCAATCATTTTTCAAACCCAAAAATTTTTTTTTTAAATTTTTAGGGAAAAATTTAAAAAAAATCCTTAAACTTTGAATTTTTAAAATAAATACTTTTCATTCCAAAAATCTTTTTAAATTGGCAATGCTTCTATCCAAAGTGCTCTTCAAAATCAAAGTTCGAGCCTATTCATTTAAAAAATTTGTGTTATGAGTTTTTGCAATTCATTTGAAATCAAAGTCTATGAGTTTTGGGAGGGAATGTCCAATGAATATTTACCAAATTAAAATTTTAAGGAAAATTTTAAGGGGGATTAAAAATAAATTTAAAAAGAATACCCAAAATTTAAAGGGTTTTAAAAGGGTTATTAGTTTTTGTTTTTTTAAGGAAATTCCTTTTCTAAATTAATTTAAAATTTTATAAAAAAATAAAATATAACAATAAAAAGGTTTTTTTCCCTTTTAACTCTTAATAAATCTATAGATAATTATTAATAAATTCCTTTTTAAAAAATTTATCTATAAAAACCAATATAGGATTGTCCCTATTTACATAGGGTTAAAATGTTTTTTTTTTTTTTTTTTCTTTAACCCCCAAAAATAATTTGGGGTTAATTTTTTTTTGTTAATAGCAAAAACTTAGTAATAATACCTATGAATTTTTAAAAAAAA
>JBBMOL010000854.1:0-63785 GCA_037954665.1 Laguncularia racemosa
ACCCCCCGGGCCCCATTTTAAGGGCCCGTAAAACCAGGGAAATTTTACCTTCAGGCGGTAATCTCCTCTGTCTCCTTGATCATACCCAACTACGGTTCTCCGGTAATCACCGTCTCTATGATTGTTTCCATGCTGAACCGGCCGATAACCACCACCTCTACCATCGCGCCCTCGTTGTGGTCTACCACCATACGGGTAGGGTGGGAATTGCGGGGCGGGCAAAAAAAATCTGACTCGCAGAGGTGCGGCGCCATTTTGGCCCACGCCCACTTGACCCGCGGGGCAGGGCGGGCAATCTCCGCGGGCTGCGGGCCAACCCGCCGGATTCTACAGTTGCAGAACTGCACCTGCACGGCAACGACTGTTGGCTGGACATGACACGCACGCACGACCTGCTGGACATGACGACTTGGACTTGACGAGGACGACATGACGAGTTGCCATGCCCTGCACCGCCGCCGTTGACCGCGACCCGCGAGGATCGCGACTGAGGATGAGGACCCACGACCGTGACCGTGACCGCGATTGATGACTGATGACTCTGTGCAGCACGACCGCTACGCGACCGCGACCCGTGAGGACAGCGACTGAGGACTGAGGACCTGCGACCGTGACTGTGACCGCGACCCACGGGACCACGACTGAGGATTGAGGACCTGCGACCGTGACCGCGACCGCGACCGACGACTGACTACTGACGACTGTTGTGCAGCACGACCGCGACCGACGACTGACGACTGCTGTGCAGCATGACCGCGACCCGCGAGGACTGCGATTGACGACGCCGACGTCTACTGAAGTGATGATGACGAGACGAAGAGTTGAGGATGACGTCGACTGAAGTGACGGCACTGCCGTCCGTCGCTGAAGAAGGCCGCCGGCCGCCTGTTTTACATAATAATAATAATAAAAATTATTGCGGTCGTCGCGGGCCAGCCCGCATGGCCCGCGGGGCGGGGCAGGCAGACTTTCCTGACCCGCCAGACTTGCGGGCCAGCCCGCGACGACTCGCGAGCTGGTGCGAGTCGGGGCGGGCCGGCCCATTTGGCCCGCATTACCGGCCCTACATACGGGTCATCGCTCTCATCGCTGGAATCTTCATCCTCTACCTGTCCCCACCTGTTCTCAACGACAGGTCGGACTATATGTCCACCGTAGACATCAGCTGCCCGTGGTGGATTCCTCCCAACACCCCCAACCCTATTGGGGTATACTGCTAAGGCGTCGAAACGCTCGATCAGTTCATTAAGGCGTCGTTTCATACGCCCGACCTTCTGATGCATAGCGTTATAACTCTGCCCTTGGAACCCATTGATGGTTTCCTTATGATCTCGCATCTTGAACACCGTCAAGAACACGACCGCCGTCATCGCCTTGATGAGTTGACATCTCCACAGGAAATTACCTTGCTCTGATACCAATGACACAGCGCGGAAAGCGTAAACGAAATGAATCCGATTCTAGGATTGGTCTCGTAAACAACAAAGAATAAAGATGAATTATTCCTTGGAGAAATCTCAATTGTGCACAACTGACAAATAGAGAAACTCATCTCTAAAAAGTGTATTTGAATAATGAATAAAGCGTAACCCTAAAATGACCTAATAACTATTTATACATCTCAATAAAACATGTAAAAAGGGAAATAAATATGTACACGTGGAAATAAATATAAGTATACACGTCTGTCATCTGGAAGTACACGACCGTGCATACATGTCGTGTAAGATTCTGGGATTTCTGGCGCAATACACGGCCGTGTCTCCTGGCCGTGCATGCAACCGTGTATGCTTCTGGGAGAGATCCTGATAGAATCCCGGGCCGTGCCTCCTGGCCGTGTAAGAGGCCGTGTATGTTTCTGGGAATCATCCAGGTATCTCACACGGCCGTGTCTCCTAACCGTGTATGAAGCCGTGTATGTTCTGGGAGTTCCCTGACATGATACACGACTGTGTATCAACCCGTGTCCGCATCACCATAAACTCAACTATTGCTTATATACTATTTAATATGGTGCTACACATTCATGCATATCATTTGTGTTTACACATATGTATGGCTTGAAACCTATGCTGCTGAATGATGCTATAGTTGTGAATACTCCTTTTAGAGTAGAAGGAAGATTAGATCAAATGTGTTGGGATGTTGGCATCAAAATACAAGGAAAAGAAATGATAGTAGATTTGTTTGTATTAGAGATGATGGAATTCGATGTGATTTTAGGGGTAAAATAATTGTCCAAATATTATGCCACTATTGATTGTTGCAATTTAGTGGTCTGTTTCAATTTCCCTAATGAAGATCCAGTCATTTTTAAGTTTGAAGCGCAAAGACCTACGACTCTTCCTACTTATGAGTTGTGAGATAAGAGTAGAATATCGACAATGTGAATCATGACTAGATAAACCACAAAACTAGAAGACATACATGTGGTGAAGGAATACATAGATGTTTTTTCCAAAAAAACTGTTAGGCTTACTAGTAGTCAGGGAAATGGAATTCTATATTAACTTGTTACTGGCACAACACCAATATTCAAGACACCCTATAGAATAGCATCCTTTGAATTGTCATAGTTGAAGCCTAGCTTCAAGAGTTGCAAGACAGTGGATTTATCAGGCTAAGCGTTTCATTATAAGGGCTCTAGTGCTCTTTGTTAAGAAGAAAGATAGGAGCATGAGATTATATATTGATTATAAGGAGCTGAATTGAGTCATAATCAAGAATAAGTACCTCCTCCCTAGAATAGATGACATATTTGACCAATTATAGGGACCTCAAGTCTTCTCTAAAATTGACTTGAGATCGGGGTATCATCAATTAAGGATTACAAAAAAGAACATTCAAAAGAGGGCATTTAGAACTCGATATAGGCATTATGAATTCCTAGTAATGCCTTTTGGGTTGACAAATGCTCCGACTTCCTTTATGGATCTTATGAACAGAGTGCTTAGGGACTTTCTAGACTGATTTGTAGTGGTGTTTATAGATGATATCCTCATCTATTTTAAGAGTCAAGAGGAACATGAAACACATTTGAGAGCAGTTTTAGGAAGACTATGGGAGAGAGGTTATATGCAAAGTTCATCAAATGCATGTTTTGGCTAGAATAGGTATTCTTCTTAGGACATATGTTAAATAAGGATGGCATCTTAGTAGATCTCGAGAAGATAAAAGAATGATTGATTGGCCAAGACCAAGGATTGTGATAGACGTCGGAAGCTTTTTAGGACTAGCTGGTTATTATAAGTACTTTGTAGAAGGGTTCTCTTGTCTACTAACTCCTTTAACCCAACTAACAAAGAAGAAGGTCAAATTTGTGTAGAATGATGAATGTGAAAATAGCTTTAATAACACTAAAAGAGAAATTGGTAACAGCTTTGGTGTTAGCTCTACCCAAGACAGGGAAAGAATTTGAGATCTTTAGTGGTGCGTCGACTCAAGGTTTAGGATGTGTACTCATGTAGAATGGATGAGTCATAACATATGCCTCTTGCTAGTTGAAACCATGTGAGAGGAACTATCCCACACATTACTTAGAGTTAGCAGCTATAATCTTAGCACTGAAACAGTAGAGACATTACTTGATAGGAATCAAAATCCGACAAGACCTATCATTAGGGCAAGAACCAAAGGATTTCGAATATTGGTGATGATGGCCCATTTTGAGCACATTGACCCTAGAATTATTTGTTTACTAACCTCTTTTCTCTTATTCATGTATTGTATATTCAACAGCATACTTATCATGCTTTACAAGGCGATGGACAAACTCATTAAGACTCAGCTTGTGGGTTATCCATGGATCGACCTAAACCGGCGATGAGCTAGGCCGACGAATCCTATGAAAGAGCTACATGATGAAGACTATTTTTATTTATAATTATTTGTACTATTTATTTTGTAATCTTTCTTTTGGGACACTTCCATTTGCTTGTAATTGTCTTTTAGGACCAACTACCCTAAAAGTGGCATAGTTGTAATTTTGTGAACTTTTTTTACCCTAAAGGGAGCAAGTATAAATACTTTCTTGAGTAGGGTTTTTAGGGGAGAATTTTCAGAATATACACTTGATATTTTTGTGAGAGAATTAGGGTTCATCCTTAGTTCAATCCCTCTTATCAATTTCAATCCTAAGAATTAGAATTGTGGCGAGTGCAATAAGAAGAAATTGTGAGTTATATCAATTTCTTATTGTTGTGTTTCTTTTCATCTCTAGTGAGTCATATCTAGGGTTGGATTGAAGTTTTCTTGGTTAGATTTGATTGCATTTGTAATCAAATTATTATTGCTTAATTGATTGGTTTTTAGCACTTGTTATTTACCATAAATATTTACTTCATTGAACCGTGGTTTACATTGTTGGAAAGGGGACCTCGGAAGTGGTTCTTATTGATTTTGTGTGTTTTTTTCACGTGGTTTTCAAGTATATTTAGTGATCTCCATTGAGGATTACATCATTGTGATATTCATTTCCTTGAAGTTTAGCATTCGGTTCATCTTACATCATAAGGAATCACACAAAATTCTTAGATTTTTGAACCGAATTGTATGATTGTATTTAGGGTTGGTTTTTGTTCCATTTGTTTGTGCTTAATCCCCTTTTTGGCACATCATCTTTTGGTATTAAGCAATCTAATTTGGATACTTAATATTGATCACATCCTCATTTGAAGAATTGGTTATAAAAATTGAGAATTTATGCCATTTAGAAGCTAGTTTGATAGCATTGTTTGATTGTTTATCAAATTGGTTTTGCATGTGCTTAATCTTGGTTTTAGCACATCATCTTTTGGTATCAGAGCTTGTGGTTGTGAGAAGGGGTTATTTGATTTTGAATTATGGAAATTTGGGGTTCATGTTCTTAACATCTTCATTCTGAAATTGAGAGTAGAATTGAATTGTTGTTGTGATTACTTGAAGTGTGTGATTATCTTATTTGGGAAGTTGAGCTTGCTGCTTGTTGGAGTGATTTTGAGTACTTGTTGAAGCTTCTATGTTGTGGACTTCACCATGAAGGAAGAGGAAAGCTAGTACTTTTGAATGTAAATTTGGAAGTTGTGAAATATCTCCAATTGTGTAGAAAGAAGAAGTATGAACTTTACTTGTTTGTTTTTTGGAAATAGTGGGCGCAATTAAGCAATTTCTAGATTTGATTGTGTTGAAGATTTGGAAATTATTTGATTTTCAAAACAAACATTAAGTTGATGAAGTTAATGTGTGGTTGATTGAATTTGAAAATTACTTCTTACTAATTATTGAAGGGTTGCAATTAATGAGGTAGTTTGATTTTCAAATTTGAATTGTTGTTGCCTTGTATAAGTTGTGGTTTGCTTTGGTGTTTTATAGTGGCAAGGAAGTGTATACTTTGAAGTATTGTGTGGTGTTGTAATGGCGAGGTTGTGCACCATGGTTGTTTTTATGTAGAGTTGTATTTATAAAAATTTAGTGATTTGTTGTGTGTGTAAGAGTGAGTGGCGGTGTAAATTTGTGGAAGTTGTGTGGAGTAAGGTGTCGTTGAGGCAAAAGTGTGAGAGGGGTAGTGCATGGATAGAAAACTGTAAAAGGGAAGAGTGGTGTTTCAATTGTGAAGTGGAATTGTGTAGTGTGTGGATTTCAGAAATTGGAGGAATTACAATTGTCATTTTCAGATTTGAAATCAGAAGTCAATTTGAAATTTGAAATTGAAGTGTACATTAAGAAGTCAATTTGAAATTTCAAAACACACATTAAGGTCATAGTTAATTGTGTGTCATTTGAATTTGAAATAACTTCTTATCATTTGTGGAATCTTGCACTTATTGAGCTCATTTTGAATTTGAAATTTGAGCTGTCTTTGTTGTTGAAGTTGTGGTTTGAAACTTGAATAGAAGTGGAGAATTGAAGTATAGAAGAGTGTGTATGTGTGCTGCAATGTGTGTAAAAGGTGTGTGTGTGAGGTGTTGTGTTTTGTAAAATTTAGTGAAAAGTATGTGCATTTGGTGTGGGTTTTGGTGTATGTAATATAGAGAATTGTTGTTGGTGGCATGAATTGGTGGAACCGTGAGCAAGGGAGTTTTGTGCGGTGAGTTGTGTATTTTGTGCTTGTGTTTAAGTGTTGCCCATTGTGAAGTTAATTAGTGTGAAACCAAAGCAAGAAAAGGAAAATTGAGTAGTGGAATTTTTAATTCAAACAAAACAATTAAAGTGTGAAAGTAATTGAACTCATTACTTAACACTGTGGGTGAATTTAATTCTTAACTACTTAGAAATAATTGTGTATACTTCATTTTATTTAACTTTACTGGAAGTACCAAGAATTATTTATTTGTGCGTCAATTATTTCACTTGACTTTATTTGAAGTAACAATAAACATTTCTTGTATTGGTTGAGTGTGAGTACTGTGGGTGTGTTAAGGGTGTGTTGCCTTTAGTGTGGTGAAGTGTATTGTGGTTGTTAAAGTTAGTAAGCAAAAATGTCAAGTGAGTTATTTTTAAATCTACTAACTTTGTTGCGTCGTGACATGACTTTTTTTCCAACCATTGATGAGGGATAAAGAGAAAACTTGTTCCATACTTCTTGTAGGGTACAACAAAACTTGTGCGTAATCATTATTGATGGTGGTAGTTGTACTAATGTTGTAGCTGCATCATTAGTATCAAAGTTGAAACTTGAAACTATCCCACATCTCGAACCTTTTTACATTACATTGGTTGAATGATTTAGGATGGTTATGTGCCCTAAAGGGCTAGGGTACCCTTCAATATAGGGGAAAAGTACTGTGATGAGCTTGAATGTGATATTCTTCCTATTTGTACATCCCATGCAAGCCATGGTTATATGATAGGCAGGTCTTATATAGGGCTTTAGAAATACATATGTATTCTAGAAAGAGGGTAAACACATCATTCTGAATCCGATGTCACCTTTGGAGTTCGAAAGGTTCAGCAACAGATCTATAGACCATCAGAGATTCCTGAGAATCAAAAACCACATGAACCAACCTTCAAAGGACTAAATTGTGCAAAAGCAGACATGCCAACTTTCAGGGGTTTTCCAAAAGGATCCTAGTTACATGAGCCAAATACAGAAGGAAAACACTTGTCAGACATAGATGTGCCAACCATTAGAGGTTCTTGAGAGTCATGGTCAGATGAGCCAACCATTGAAGGACCAAACTATTCAGAGGCAGTTGTGTCTACTTTCAGAGGTTTCAGAAGACCATGAGCAGTTGTGCCAACCTTTAAAAGGGGCCCATGAGGGTCAGCGACATACAGATGATTAGAAAAAGAGGAAACAAAATCAGTAGAATGGGTTGAGACAGGGGAGACCTTAGTGGATAACGAGTCATTTTTTGTGTTGTAGGTGAGATATATCATAGAAATGGAGGAGAGAAAACAATCACCCCTTATGGTATTTCAGATATTGGGATTCTATAGAAATACTTCTTTAGATGGATTGCTAGGAGAAAAAAATAGTCTCTAACTAACATTTTATTTGCCAAATTTGAGGACAAATCTTTTTTAGGCTCAAGGAGATGATAGGAATCAAAATCCGACAAGATCTATCTTAGGGCAAGAACTAAAGGATTTTGAATATTGCGATAAGGGCCCATTTTGAGCACATTAACCCTGGAATTATTTGTTTACTACCCTCTTTTCTCTTATTTATGTATTTTATATTTCAACAGGCATACTTATCAAAGCTTTACAAGGCGATGGACAAAAATCTTAAGAAATCAGCTTTTGGGTTATCTATGGGCTGACCTAAACCGGCGATTAGCTAAGCCGACGAATCCTATGGAAGAGCTAGCATGATGAAGACTATTTTTATTTATAATTATTTTTTGGGACTATTTATGTTGTAATCTTTCTTTTGGGACACTTTCATTTGCTTGTAATTGTCTTTTTTTGGACCCAACCACCCTAAAGTGGCATAGTTGTAATTTTGTAAACTTTTTTTTACCCTAAAGGGAGTAAGTATAAAATTTGCTTAAATAGGGTTTTTTAGGGGAGAATTTTTCAGAATATACACTTGATATTTTTATGAGAGAATTAGGGTTCATCCTTAGTTCAATCCCTCTTATCAATTTCAATTCTAAGAATTAGAATTGTGGCGAGTGCAACAAGGAGAAATTGTGAGTTATATTTAATTTCTTATTGTTGTGTTTCTTTTCATCTCTAGTGAGTCTATCTAGGGTTGGATTGAAGTTTTCTTGGTCAGATTTGATTGCATTTGTAATCAAATTATTATTGCTTAATTGATTGGTTTTTAGCACTTGTTTTTTTACCATCAATATTTGCTTCATTGAACCGTGGTTTACATTGTTGGGAAAGGGGATCTCAGAAGTGGTTCTTATTGATTTTTTGTGTTATTTCACGTGGTTTTCAAGTATATTTAGTGATCTCCATTGAGGATTACATCATTGTGATATTAAATTTTCCTTGAAGTTTAGTATTCGGTTCATCTTACATCATAAGGAATCACGCAAATTCTTAGATTTTTGAACCGGAATTGTATGATTGTATTTAAGGTTGGTTTTTATTCCATTTGTTTGTGCTTAATCCCCTTTTTGGCACATCATCTTTTGTTATCAAAGCAATCTAATTTGGATATTTAAGATTGATCACATCCTCATTTAAAGAATTGGTTATAAACATTGAGACTTTATGCCAATTGGAAGCTAGTTTGATTGGCATTGTTTGATTGTTTATCAATTGTTTTGCATGTGCTAATCTTGGTTTTTAGGGACATCATTACTTGTATAGTGTGTAGTGCAAAATTTTCACAGACCTCAAGAGCCTAAAATACTTATTCACACGGGAAAGGGTTTGAATATGAGGTAGAGAAGGTGATTGGAATTGATCAATGACTATGATGTGGAGATCCATTACCACCTGGGAAAGTAATGTTGTAAGCGGATGCCTTCAGTTGGAAAAAGCAGGCTAATATAACAACTCTAATCACCTTTTGGAAATAGATGTTGAAGGACATGCAATAAGTTAGAGTTAGAGATGGTGACACATGAAGTGAGAATCGAGTTAGCTACTCTTTTGTATTCAACCAAGTCTCCTTGTTCGAATAAAAGTAGCACAAAAGGGAGGATCTTGAAAATTTAGAAAAATTAGGAGCAAAATAGATGGGAGAGAGACCATTAAATTTAATGAACATGCTGGAGGTGTAGTAAAATATGATATGAGATTCTGTGTATCAAATGATAACATTAATTGAAGAAGGAGATTATGAAAGAAGCTCATTAATTAGGATACACAATACATCTTGGAAGTACCATGATGTATAAGGGTTTAAAGAATAATTATTGGTGAAGAAATATGAAATGGGAGATAGTAAACTTCATATCTAGATGCATGAGATGCTAGCAAATTAGAATTGAACACCAAAGACTAGCTAGTGAGTTACAATTACTTCTTATACCTGAATGGAAGTGGGAAACATGTAACTATGGACTTTGTTACATCTCTTCTGATAACCAAGGAGAAAGATGATGCAATGTGGGTGATTGGAGATAGATTAACCAAATCCGCTCATTTCCTACAAATTAAAGTGAACTATAGATTAGAGAAACTTGCTCAGTTGTATATTAATGAGTTTGTTAGTTTACATGGTGTGCCAACCACTATAACTTCTAATAGGATACCCGATTTGTGAGTAGGTTTTAGAAAAGTCTACATTGGGCGTACTAAATTATAGTTTAGTACTACTTTCCTTGTTAAAAAAATGGGCAATCTAAAAGAACCATTCAAATTCTAGAGATCTTATTGCAAACTTGCGCTTTAGTTTTATGGGGTTAATTAGAGTGATCAACTCCCTTCGGAAAAAATTTGCATACAACATTAGCTATTAGGCTACTATTCAAATGACTCTATATGAAGCACCATATGACAGGAAGTGTTAGGTGTAGATCTCCCTTACATTAGGATGAAGTTGGTGAAAGACAAAAAATAGGGCTAGAGATAGTGCAAGAAACTATAGATAAGTGAAGGTAATAAGACAACAAATTCTTTTGGTTAGAGTCATAAAAAAAGTTATGTAGAAAGAAGGTAAATGCCCTTGGAATTTCATTGAGAGATAAGGTTTGTTAAAAGTATCTACATTAAGGGGTAATGGGTTTGGTCAAGAAAGAAGTTAAATCCAAGGCATGTGGGTCTTTTAAAGGGTTTCCCTGAAGAATTGGCAATTTTGCTTATAGGTTGGCTCTACTATCTAGTTTGGCTAGGGTACACGACGTATTTTATGTATATATGATGAGGAAGTTTATGCCAAATCTAGACCAAATAGTGGCTTTGGAGCTTTAAATGTATAGCCAGATTTATTCTCTATTGAAAGACCTGTAAGAATTATAGACACTAAGTAAAAAAGTGTTAAGGACAAGAGTGATTTCCTTTTGTTTAAGGTACAATGGACAAATCAAACATAATGTGAAGTAATGTAAGAGTTAGAAGAAGATATGCAAAGGAAGCATCTAAAGCTTATTCCAAAAACCAGGTAGCTTTTGAGGATGAAAGTTTTTGTAAGGGTGGGGGGTGGGGGGAAAAGTAAATTATTTCATCTTATAAATATATATCATTATAATTTAAAGCTATGGATAAAGAATGTAAATAGTTTAAAATGAGGGGGTAATTTGGTCTTTTTTGGATCAAGGTTTTTTAAGTTTCACTTGACCTATTATGTCCCATTTACCTCATTTGCAAGTGAACACAAAATAGACACTCCGAGATCGATATTCCACATTGTCCTTAATGGAGCCGTATATCAAAATGATCTAGGGTAGATTAGGGTTTTGACGGGGCTCGCAGTGATAGTTTCCAACTTAAGAATATATATATATATATATATGTAAATATTATATGGTTGTTATGGGGTTTATGAATACCCTTATGTTGTTATGTTAGTTAATTGAAGATAATAACCCGATGATTTGATATGTACTTTCGCTACGTTTTCATGTGTTGATATTGTTGTTAATGTGGCATGCACATGTTTGTGTGGTAACTTGTATATTGGCTTTAGGCTTATTCCAATTATTTTTTCAGTTGTAGGAGAATATAATGAGAATGGAAATTTTAGTGTATCATTATTGAGATGAGAATTAGTGGAGAATATCATACTACTATGGTGATAAGTGAAGTAAGAGATAATTAAGGATCATTCTTTGTAGAACTTGAGGGTGTTGATTAGAGAACTTGGTGATAGTTATAGACTTTCAAATATGTTATTTTATTATATGTTGATGGATGTTTATCCTAGTGATGGGATTTGAGTTTAATGTATTTTTCTTAAGTAATGATAATTGGAATGATTCTCCTAAGTAGTCATCGATTTTTATTATTGAAGTTACATTGATATTAATGTATAGTGGAGATGAACAAGTGGAAATTGGAATGGAGATTTAGAGCTTTAGCGTATCGTTACTTAGGGACATGATGAGATCTATAATGAGAGTTAAGCCGGAAGAAGGAATGTGGATCCGCTTGAAGTGCCGCCTGGACCGATCACAAGAAATCGAGCGAAACGACTCAAGGAAGCACTTAACGGGTTGATAAAGGATGTCCATGAAGTCGGAAAGGATTGGAGCAATCATGAAGTTGGAACGGATTGGAACAACCATGGGAAGACCCTTGCTCTTGTACAAGTCATACCGGATACGGGGTTGAAGAGGGCGTGTATTTACAAGGCACGGCCGTGTAGAAATCTCAAAGTTACACAGAATCATACACGGTCATATACCGGCCAAAGGCACGGCCGTGTATGGAGTCAAGAAAATCCCCAGAAAGATACACGTCTAGAAGTACCACGGCCGTGTATGTCTCCAACGCCAGCTCAAGGCTGTCGGCCTTCATTCCAACGCCGCCGGCCTTCATGTCTACACCGCCGGCCTTCATGTTTTGTTTTTGTTATTTTTACACAACTTATTGAAGTGATGTCGTTTTGGGCTTTATTGTTACGAATTGTAAACTCTAGTATAAAGCTCCTAGGGTTTAGAACATAACATATATGATACAACATTAAAAAAACACTTTTGAGGAGACTCCTCTCTTGGTTCTTCAAGAACTAACTTAGAACTTATCGGATTTTATTTCCGTGGCGTTCAGCCCGACTTATCAAATCGGTCTTTCATACCGATTGTGGCGTCTTCATATTATACCAAGGTTCTTGTCTCGCTTATAGACAACGGGTCGCGGTTTCCACTTTAGGGTGTTTTTGCATCTTAGGTAACGAATTCCGAACGTATTGGTATTGGGTTTCGTCATTACGTTGGCGTGGTTCGTATCAGTTAGGAATCCGATCAAATCGATCTCGCATCAGTTTGGTATCAGAGCTTAGGTTTGTCAAAACATCAAGTTCGGTTTGAGGAAGGTAACATCAAAACCCTAACTCCCAATCGTTCATATCAATTATCGTATTCAATTTCATAGTATTAATTGTCCATTGAAAGTGTAGTATCTATTAGTCGATTTGTTACAAAAAAAAAAAGAGAAAAGAAAAGAGAAACGTGATCAAGGGGCAACAACAAAGACAAAAAAAAAAAATTCGGATAAAAAAAAAAGAGAGGAAAATTTACGAACCCTGGATTTGTTTTTGAATTCTACGGAAGGAAATTGATGTAGTTTGGGTTAGTTCCAAGAGAATTGAGAAGAAGGAATTGGTGAGTTGATATCATCATTGTTTGTGAGAATACATAAGTGACTGTGTGATATCATCATTTGAGCGAAACACGTTAAGGGAGTGTATCGTGAGGCTTGATCATATATATATTTGTGTTAGTACTAAATCTTTTCTCAGGAAACTATGTCGAGGCAACATTCTCCTGAAGGTGAGAGGGGAAGGTTGATGCTAGGTTAGTAAATTGAGGCGTTGAGGGGTGAGATGAAAAGGATGTTCCAAGAGGGAATGGACAAATTCATGAGACGGTAGAGTAGAGACTAGAACAATCTATAAACGTCTTCTAAGGGCGTAAGAGGGAGAGTCATTCTAGGAGAGTATAAAGGGTGGAGATGAAATGTCGGATGATGACTTTGATGAGCCTTCTGTCGGGAGTTATAGAGGTTTATAGTGGTCGGAAATCGAGGAACTAGGGATTGGGAAGATAGAGGAGATAGGAATAGAGAGGATGATCAACTGAGTAGCATAAAGATGAAGATTCCTCCTTTCCAAGGGAAGAATGATCCGAGGCGTATTTAGAGTGGGAAAAGAAGGTAGAGATGGTGTTTGATTGTCATAACTATAGTGGGAGAAAGAAAGTGAAACTTGCTGCCATTGAGTTTTCGGATTATGCTATAGTGTGGTGGGATCAACTAATGTTGAATCGAAGAAGGAATGGCGAGCCACCTATTGAGTCGTGGGAAGAGATGAAAGAGAGTGATGAAGAAGCGGTTTGTGCCTGCGTATTACTATCGTGAAATTGCACAACAAATTGCAAACTCTTAGGCAGGGAAGCCGAAGTTTGGATAAGTATTTCAAGGAGATGGAAGTTACTATGATTAGGGCGAATGTAGAGGAGGATAGAGAGGCTACCATGGCTAGATTTCTTGCTGGATTGAATAGAGAAATTCAAAATGTCGTGGAATTGCAGCATTATGTAGAATTGGAAGATATGGTGCATATGGCTATAAAGGTTGAGAACCAGCACAAGAGGAAAGGTAGTAGTAATGCACGGTTTCAACAGGGTAATGGTTCATCCACTTAGAAGACTAACTAATGGAAGAAGGAAGAAAAGCCTTATACCACCAAACCAAAAGGGGAGCTGAGGCAAGCGGGTTCTACTCCGGGTAACCAAGGTGATGGGTGTCGAATCCAACAAAAATAAAACCTACTCCTAAACAATTATATGATTTGCATATAGTGGTGAGTAGGGTCGAATCCACAGAGATTGGTTAAACTTATTTCTATTCAAGGAGAATAAAAGGGAAAAGAAAAATGGGGGGGTTTTGTTTGTGAATCAAAATAAGTAAAACAAGGTAAGAAAATCGGATATTAATAAAAGCCTAGCCAAATGAATCAAGATAGTTTAATTTAAGGAATTGATCATCGATGCAAATGTTCTCTATTCTTGTTTCTAGATAAACTGGTTATGGTTATTAACAAGCTCTAACAACCTATCTCTCCTTACTTCCTCGATAACCTCAGACAAGCGCTTTGAATTATTTCTCTTATTGATTAAACAACCTAGACAAGCGCTTAGGATTTAATCTATCAATAGCATTAAGATCTAGAGAGACCACCAATTCATGCCAGTAGATTATAAGATAACCTATTTAAACATGATCACATACCTCCATAACATGAATTCGATCATCTCTTTTATAACCAAACATGTTATTGCGTCATTAAAACTAGAACAATCAAACAATTACGGATTTGACGTGCTAGTTGACAATATATTAACTTGCTAATTGAGTAGAAGAGCTCTATTCATACCAATCAACAAAGATAATAATGAAAAAACGATCAGAAGATATATGAATATCCGAAAGCAAAGAATAGAATAAATACAAGTCAATTAGACCTCACAATTCGTGGAGAATTAAACATCTATGACCCTTTGGCTAGAAAAGTAGCTTAGCTACTCATGTTCATCAATAAAATGAAAAATAAAAATAAAAACATAATGAAGCCGGTTGCCTACTCTGCCTCCACGTTTCCTTCTTCAAGATCCAAAGATTCAAAAGTTCAAAAGTTGTCCTAACCCTCTAGGGTTGGTTCTATTTATATTGTTAGGCGGATAGCATGTGATCTTTTGCTAGCAAGATACGAAAATATCTTTCCTTTTCCAAGTAGATTTCGAGAAGTGAAGATCCGTCTGCCTGGCACGCCCCACCACACGGTCGTGGGTCAAGCCGTGCCATCCTCTGTGCATATTCTTCAAGTCTTCATCCACACCCAGTGTGTACCACGGTTACTCACACGGCCAGATTTAAAGCCGTGCCTTCATCTGTGCATAATCTATAAGTCTTCATCCGTGTCCAGTGTGTACCACGGTTATACCCACGGCTAGATTTCAAGCCGTGCTTTCATCTGGTTGATGTTCCACACTTTCTTCTCCTTGGCATGTCTAGCTTCCACCACGGCTCCAAGCACGGTTGCGCCCACGGCTTCCACCACGGCCGTGCCCTATGCCGTGTCTCTCTCTGTTGAAAGTCCTCATTTTCGCCTTCTTGTCCAGTGTGTAACACGGTTTGAACCTTGGCCGTGCCTCAAACCGTGCTTCCTCCGGTGGTGTAATTCCTTGTCTTGATTCAAGTTGTAGATGACTTCTCTAAAATACTTGAATTAGCATCCTTGACTCCATTTAACTTGATTTATCACGATGATAGAATTAAAGTACCATTTCCTTATGATTTCTATAAAATCAATAATAATTTAACACAATTTATACTATAAAGATTGAGTATAAAATGGCTCTATCAAATTCCCCCACACTTAAAACTCTTGCTTGTCCTCAAGCAATTGCATCAAATCAATTGAGAAATCTATCATAGATTATATAAACTTTCTTTTCATCATTCCAAGCATCTATTCATTTGTAATTCATGACTTGTAGTTTTAATGTCTACTACTTCAACCAAACTGGTTTCCTGTGATTAAATTACTATGGGCAAAATTCAATAGCTAATTAAAAAAAAACAAACTTTAATCCTCATGTTTAGCAAAAGAATTTTTATTCCAAAAGTAAATACTTAATCCACTAAGGAAAAACACCCAATTAAACTTCATTGGACATTAGCAAACATATAATCCTTGCAGTATAAAGTAAAAGCATATGGTATAAGCTCTTTGCTAGATATTCTCCCTTTTATACATCTTTGTTTTATTCAATGAATGTTTACATTCATGTTCTTTTGATTTATTCAAGCATCTATTTTGACGGGTTTTTGCCCGCTTCTTTTCATGAACTTTTGCCTTTTTCGCCCTTATCGTTATAGTGAGTTCATTGAGTCGGCAACATCCTGAGCTCATCACTCAAGTGACCGGGTTTTGAGATACCCCTACGGACTCTTCCTCACTCTAACATTCAAGTTTGAATACTCTTAACTCAATTAGTTGAATCATTGGAGTAATGGCTATGCTTGATTTTTTTTTTTAAGTGTTATGATTGCTTTACAAACAACTTCAAAGAGTATACAGTAGCTAATATAACCTAGAAGTAAACTTGTTTATTTTTCACTTAGGGACTCGACTTACTCTTAGACTTCCAATTCTAAAGCTAAATACAAGGTAAATTTGTTTCTTAAAGATTTCACTACTTAATTTTAACCATGTATTCTAATCACAGCAGTGGGTGAGTAAATCATTTGAACAAGTCAATTTCACATTTTGTAGATGCTTATTACAACATTTAGTACAATCTCTAGATTTCATGATAATTTTGAAAAAAAATTGGCTTAAAATTGCTTAAGGACAAACATTCAGAGTATAAGTTAGTTCTCTATTCTCTATATTTTATTATCCTCTCCCCCACACTTAGCTTGAATAGTGTCCTCACTGTTCCTAATTTAGCACAATTGAAAAGGAATTAACAACTCAAGGAACATTAGAGAATAAGAGAAAGGAAATACTGGTACTTCCCTAGTATTGGAGTTCTCCCCTTAAGCTCTGGAAAGTGTTATCTGATTATGTGTATCCTTGCTGCAGCTGATCCAAAGAGTTCAAAACTACACTAAAATCAAAACAAACTAAACTAAAACAAACCAAAACTAATGCAAAACAAAACTTTTTTTTTTTTTTTACATGGGTTGCCTCCCATGAAGCGCCTTTCTTTAACGTCTTTGGCTAGACGTTCCTAGCTAAATATTCGGATAAGGATTTTGATTCCAGCCTTGGTGCCTGTGGTGATGGGTTAATAACATCCGTAACAAAAACAGGAGAGATATCGTTAGGATGTTTCATGGCATCATAAATGTTAAATTTAATCACTTCACCATCAAATTCCATAGTGAGGGTGCCATCATTTACATCGATTTTTGTTTTAGAAGTCTTAAGGAATGGTCGCCCTAATAATATCAGTGATGAAGTATGAGAATCACTATCGTCCATGTCAAGCACATA
Organism: Laguncularia racemosa; assembly: GCA_037954665.1. NCBI lineage: Eukaryota > Viridiplantae > Streptophyta > Magnoliopsida > Myrtales > Combretaceae > Laguncularia > Laguncularia racemosa. Next base: position 17,048 of record JBBMOL010000854.1, read on the forward strand.
AAAATTAGCAGGAAAAACCAACCCATTGACTTGAACTAAAACATCCTCTAGAACTCCCTCAAGATAAACATTGGACCTATCAACAAGTTGAACAATAATACTCGTTTCCTTTAAAGGACTAACATTTAAACGTTGATAAACAGACAAAGGCATGACATTGATAGAAGCTCCTAGATCACACATGGCTTTAGCGATTCCAAGATTACCTATTTTGCAAGGAATAGTAAACATACCTGATCCTTGCATTTAGGAGGAAGCTTCTTCTGAATAATAGCTAAAACATTTTCACTCACACTAATCTTTTCATTGCCTTTCAGCTTCCTTTTGTTAGTGCATAAGTCTTTGAGAAATCTAGCATAGCGCGGTATTTTCTTAATTGCATCAAGCAAAGGAATATTTACCTCGACTTTGCGAAAAGTTTCCAAAATCTCTTTTTCTTCCACTTCGTTCTTGGATTTCTCTAATCTGGAGGGGAAAGGAGGTGGTATCAATGTGACCTTCGATGGCTCAACTAGAGACTTGCTAATCTGGTCGCCCTGCTGGCTTGGAGTCGAAATCTCTTTCTTGGTCTCTTCCTCAAGATTAGACGGATGTCCTTTCTTATTTGATCCCTACAATTCTGTTCCCCTTCTCAAGGTAATTGCATTAACGCTTTGCTTCGGGTTTGTAATAGTTTGAGAAGGTAACTTACCTTGAGTTTCTAACCTGTTTACGGCTGAAGCAAGTTGGCTTACCTGATTCTCCAAGTTTTGAATGCTTTGCTTTGTTTCCTCCTGAAATTGTTTGGTATTAACAGCAAGTGATTTAACAATTTCCTCAAGGGACATACCTGAAGTGGAAGGAGGCTGTGATACTTGGTGTGATGGCCTAGGCTGGAATTGTTGGAAACTTTGTGGGTTATTGCTATATCGGAAGTTAGGATGATCCCTCCATCTGGGATTGTAAGTATTTGAATAGGGATCATTCTTCCTCTGCGGTTGTCCTGGAAATCCGCCTACAACATTGGCGTGTTCATGATTGTCATCTTGCAATGTGGGGCACATGTTGGTCGAATGACTAGGAGCAGCACAAATTCCACAAGATTTCTCCTGTTGGGTATTTCTAAGAGCTAGCTGCTGCACAAGGGAGGTAAGATTAGAAATTTGATGTTCAAGGTTAGACACATTTACCTCATTTACCTTCCTTGAAGACGTATCATGCCTATACCCAAATTGTTGCGAATTGGCACCCATAATGGAGATCAATTCCCTAGCTTGACCAGGGGTTTTGTTTACTATGGCGCCTCCACTTGCAGCATCCATCATCTTTCTTTCCATCGGAAGCAAGCCTTTGTAAAAATATTGGATGAGGAGTTGTTCAGATATCCCATGTTGTGGGCAGCTTGCACACAGTTGCTTGAACCTCTCCCAATACTCATGAAGTGTCTCGGTGTCCCTCTGTTTTATACCACAAATTTCTCTTCTTATACCAGCGGCTCTGGATGCGGGGAAGAATTTGTCCAAGAAGAGTCTCACCATATCTGTCCAAGTGGTGATAGAACCTGTAGGCAAATAAAACAACCAATCTTTAGCTTTAGTACTTAAAGAAAACGGAAAAGCACGTAGCTTGATTTGTTCGTCGGTTATTCCTTGCGGCCTTATACTAGAACACACTATATGAAACTCTTTCAAATGCTTGTGAGGATCTTCATTCTCAAGACCATGAAATGTAGGTAGCAGATGTATCAACCCAGATTTCAATTCGAATTCCACGGCTAGGTCGGGGTAGTGAATACAAAGTGGTTGTTGATTCACATCCGGCGCAGCCAACTCCCTTAAGGTTCTCTCGAGATTTGCCATGTCGTCCTCTTTTTCAGAATCAAGGGATGAATCAGACAAGTCTGATACTAAGTTCGGTTCGGGGGATGCTCTAGCTTCTTGTCGTAGTCTCTTTAGAGTCTTCTCAATCTCCGGATTATAAATTAGTTCACATGTCTGGGAAAAACGTGTCATACAAGAATAGAAATAAATTTGACAGCAATCCCCGGCAACGGTGCCAATATTTGATAGGTGTCGAATCCAACAAAAATAAAACCTACTCCTAAACAATTATATGATTTGCATATAGTGGTGAGTAGGGTCGAATCCACAGAGATTGGTTAAAACTTATTTCTATTCAAGGAGAATAAAAGGGAAAAGAAAAATGGGGGGGTTTTGTTTGTGAATCAAAATAAAGTAAAACAAGGTAAGAAAATCGGATATTAATAAAAGCCTAGCCAAATGAATCAAGATAGTTTAATTTAAGGAATTGATCATCGATGCAAATGTTCTCTATTCTTGTTTCTAGATAAACTGGTTATGGTTATTAACAAGCTCTAACAACCTATCTCTCCTTACTTCCTCGATAACCTCAGACAAGCGCTTTGAATTATTTCTCTTATTGATTAAACAACCCTAGACAAGCGCTTAGGATTTAATCTATCAATAGCATTAAGATCTAGAGAGACCACCAATTCATGCCAGTAGATTATAAGATAACCTATTTAAACATGATCACATACCTCCATAACATGAATTCGATCATCTCTTTTATAACCAAACATGTTATTGCGTCACTAAAACTAGAACAATCAAACAATTACGGATTTGACGTGCTAGTTGATAATATATTAACTTGCTAATTGAGTAGAAGAGCTCTATTCATACCAATCAACAAAGATAATAATGACAAAACGATCAGAAGATATATGAATATCCGAAAGCAAAGAATAGAATAAATACAAGTCAATTAGACCTCACAATTCGTGGAGAATTAAACATCTATGACCCTTTGGCTAGAAAAGTAGCTTAGCTACTCATGTTCATCAATAAAATGAAAAATAAAAATAAAAACATAATGAAGCCGGTTGCCTGCTCTGCCTCCGCGTTTCCTTCTTCAAGATCCAAAGATTCAAAAGTTCAAAAGTTGTCCTAACCCTCTAGGGTTGGTTCTATTTATATTGTTAGGCGGATAGCATGTGATCTTTTGCTAGCAAGATACGAAAATATCTTTCCTTTTCCAAGTAGATTTCGAGAAGTGAAGATCCGTCTGCCTGGCACGCCCCACCACACGGTCGTGGGTCAAGCCGTGCCATCCTCTGTGTATATTCTTCAAGTCTTCATCCACACCCAGTGTGTACCACGGTTACTCACACGGCCAGATTTAAAGCCGTGCCTTCATCTGTGCATAATCTATAAGTCTTCATCCGTGTCCAGTGTGTACCACGGTTATACCCACGGCTAGATTTCAAGCCGTGCTTTCATCTGGTTGATGTTCCACACTTTCTTCTCCTTGGCATGTCTAGCTTCCACCACGGCTCCAAGCACGGTTGCGCCCACGACTTCCACCACGGCCGTGCCTTATGCCGTGTCTCTCTGTGTTGAAAGTCCTCATTTTCGCCTTCTTGTCCAGTGTGTAACACGGTTTGAACCTTGGCCGTGCCTCAAACCGTGCTTCCTCCGGTGGTGTAATTCCTTGTCTTGATCCAAGTTGTAGATGACTTCTCTAAAATACTTGAATTAGCATCCTTGACGCCATTTAACCTGATTTATCACGATGATAGAATTAAAGTACCATTTCCTTATGATTTCTATAAAATCAATAATAATTTAACACAATTTATACTATAAAGATTGAGTATAAAATGGCTCTATCACAAGGTAACCCTGATTCTTCTACTTCTAGAAATCGTGACATTAGATGTTTTAAATGCTAAGGTAGAGGCCATATTGCTAGTCAATGTCTAAATAGGCGTGTTATGATTTTGCGTGATGATGGAGAGTATGAGATTGAGGGGGATAGTGAAGAAGATGATATGCCTCCATTAGAGGATGCTAGTGATGATGAGGAGCCTGCAATAGGGAGGTTAGTGGTAGTAGTGAAGCGAGCTTTGAATGTGCAGGTGAAGGAAGAAGAGGAGGTGCAAAGGGAGAATATATTTCATACTAGATTTATCTAGGAGATCATATTTGCAGTTTGATCATTGATGGAGGAAGTTGCACCAATGTAGTGAGCAATTTTATTGTTGAGAGGCTGGGGCTCAAAACTGTTAGACACCCTAGTCCATATAAATTGCAGTGGTTGAATGATAGTGGTGAGACTAAGGTGAGTAAGCAAGCTTTGATTGGTTTTCGCATTGGTAGGTATGAGGATGAGGTGTTATGTGATGTAGTGCCAATGCAAGCATGTCATGTGTTGTTGGGGAGGCCATGGCAATTTGATAGGAAGGTTGTTCATGATGGCTTTTCTAACAAGTATACGCTTGTGCACCAAGGGAAAAGCTTTAATCTTAAACCATTAACACCTAAACGGTGTATGAGGATCAGTTGCAGCTACAACAGTCGTTTGCAAAACATAAGGTGAGTGAAAAGCAGAGGGAGAGTGAGAAAGCAAAAGACAATGAGAAAGAAAAGGAATACAAAAGTCAATATCAAAAGGAAAAGAGAGGAAGGCTGGAAAGAGTGTGAGAGACCAAGTTGAAGGGGAATCAACTTTGGTGGTGAGTGAAAAGGGGAGGGCAGCCTTGCAAAAGGAGAGTTGTGTGGCAAGAGCGAGTGTAGTGAGGAGAGCGTTAGTGATGAAGCAACCTATGTTGTTGCTGGTTTTTTAAAGAAACATATTTGAGTACTAACGAACTATCTAACTCTTTGCCTAGTGTTGGTTGTGTCTTTTGTGCAGGACTTTGAAGATGTCTTCCTTGAGGAGATTCCAAAGGGATTACCACCTATTCGTGGTATCGAGCACCAGATTGACCTTGTACCCGGAGCATCGATTCTAAACAAGCCAGCTTATATGAGTAATCCGGAGGAGACAAAGGAACTCCAAAGGCAGGTCGATGAATTAATGGAGAAGGGGTACGTGAGAGAAAGCATGAGTCCATGTGCAGTGCCTGTGATTTTAGTGCTTAAGAAGGATGGGTCATGGAGAATGTGTGTTGACTGCCGCGCCATCAACAACATCACGGTAAAGTATCGTCATCTCATTCCTCGCTTAGATGATATGTTAGACGAGTTACATGGGTCTAGTGTCTTTTCCAAAATTGATCTGAAAAGTGGATACCACCAAATTAGAATGAAAGAAGTGATGAATGGAAAACTGCATTCAAAACAAAATATGGATTGTATGAGTGGTTAGTAATGCCTTTCGGTTTAACTAATGCACCTAGTACTTTAAGAGACTTATGAACCATGTTTTGAGGACTTTTATTGGAAAATTTGTGGTTGTCTATTTTGATGATATCCTCATTTACAGCAAGAGTTTGGAAGATCATATATCTCACTTGAGGGATGTTTTAGAAGTGCTTCGAAAGGAACAATTATATGCTAACCTCAAGAAGTGCACTTTTTGCACAGACAAACTTGTTGTTTCTTGGCTTTGTTGTTAGTGCACAGGGAATACAGGTTGATGAAGAAAAGATTCGTGCGATCCAAGAATGGACTAGTCCAACTACTGTAAGTCATGTGCGGAGTTTCCATGGACTAGCGAGCTTTTACAGGAGATTTGTGAAGGATTTCAGCACCATTGCAACACCACTTACTGAGGTAATTAAGAAGAACGTGGAGTTCAGATGGGGAGAGCAACAAGAGAAGGCTTTTCAGACGCTTAAACATAAGCTAACTCAGGCGCCATTACTTACTTTACCTAACTTTGCTAAAATGTTTGAAATTGAGTGTGATGCTTCAGGATTAGGTATTGGAGCAGTGCTTATGCAGGAGAGAAGATCGATTGTATTCTTTAATGAGAAGCTAAGTGGGGCAACCTTGAACTACCCTACTTACGACAAGGAGTTATATGCTTTGGTTCGAGCCTTGGAGACTTGGCAACACTACCTTTGGCCAAAAGAGTTCGTGATCCACACTGATCATGAATCTTTGAAGTAGTTGAAGGGGCAACACAAGCTGAACAAAAGGCATGCTCGTTAGGTGGAGTTCATCGAAACATTTCCATATGTCATCCACTACAAGCAAGGTAAAGAGAATGTTGTTGCTGATGCACTTTCTAGAAGGTATACTCTTATCTCTACTCTTAGTTCTAGACTGCTTGGTTTTGAGCACATTAAGGAATTATATGCTGCTGATCGAGATTTTGTGAGGATTATGTGCATTGTGAGAAGAGTGGGCATGGTAAATTTTATAAGCATGAAGGATTCTTGTTTAGGGAGAATAAATTATGCATTCCAAATTGTTCTTTAAGAGAATTATTAGTGAGGGAGTCTCATGGAGGAGGTTTAATGGGACACTTTGGAGTAGCTAAAACCTTAGGGGTATTGCAGGAACACTTCTATTGGCCTCACATGAAACGAGATGTTGAGAGGATTTGTGAGCGATGTGTCACGTGTAAGCAAGCGAAATCTAGAGTCCAACTTCAAGGGCTTTACACCCCACTTCCCATTCCTCATAAGCCGTGGGTAGATATTTCCATGGATTTTGTGTTAGGATTACCCAGGTCTAGACATGGTCGAGATTCTATCTTTGTAGTTGTGGATAGATTCTCTAAGATGGCACATTTCATTCCTTGTTACAAAACGGATGATGCTTGTAATATTGCTAATTTATTCTTTAGGAAGTTGTGAGATTGCATGGTATGCCTAGAACAATCGTATCTGATAGAGATGCTAAGTTCTTGAGCTATTTCTGGAAGACCTTGTGGGCTAAGTTAGGAACTAAGTTATTGTTTTCTACTACTTGTCATCCACAGACTAATAGTCAAACTGAGTTAGTGAATCGAACTTTATCTACTTTGTTGAAGGCTGTAATTAAAAAGAATATTAAAAGTTGGGAGGATTGTTTGCCACATGTTGAATTTTCCTATAACCGTACAGTGCATTCTGCTACTAAATTTACTCCTTTTGAAATTGTGTATGGTTTTAATCCCACTAACTCCTTTGGATTTATCACCTTTGCCTATTTATGAGTATGTTAATTTAGATGGCAAGAAGAAGGCCGAATTGTTAAACAGATCCATGAGAAGGCAAGGCTAAACATTAAGCGAAGAACAGAGCAGTATGTGAAACAAGCCAACAAGGGTCGTCGACAAGCTGTCTTTGAACCTCGAGACTGGGTTTGGGTTCACATGCACAAAGAGCGGTTTCCCGTGCAGTGTCGATCTAAACTACTTCTTAGAGGCGATGGACCATTTCAAGTTCTTGAGCGCATCAACGATAATGCATACAAGATAGATTTGCCTGGTGAGTATCAAGTAAGTGCCACATTTAATGTTACTGATCTGAGTCCTTTTGATGTAGGTGATGATTTGAGGACAAATCCTTTTCAAGAGGAGGGGAATGATGAGATCTATAATGAGAGTCAAGCCGGAAGAAGGAATGTGGATCCTCTTGAAGTGCCCGCCGCCTAACCGATCACAAGAAATCGAGCGAAACGACTCAAGGAAGCATTAAACGGGTTGATAAAGGATGTCCATGAAAGTCGGAAAGGATTGGAGCAATCATGAAGTTGGAAACGGATTGAAACAACCATGGGAAGACCCTTGCTCTTGTACAAGTCATACCGGATACGGGGTGAAGAGGGCGTATATTTACAAGGCACGGCCGTGTAGAAATCTCAAAGATTACACGGAATCATACACGGTCATATATACGGCCAAAGGCATGGCCGTGTATGGAGTCAAGAAAAATCCACAGAAAGATACATGTCTAGAAGTACACCGGCCGTGTATGTCTCCAATGCCGACTTAAGGCCGCTGGCCTTCATTCCAATGCCCGCCGGCCTTCATGTTCTGTTTGTGTTATTTTTACGTAACTTATTGAAGTGATTGTCGTTTTGGGCTTTACTGTTACGAATTGTAAACCCTAGTATAAAGCTCCTAGGTTTAGAACATAACATATATGATAAACATTAAAAAAAAAACTTTTGAGAGACTCCTCTCTTGGTTCTTCAAGAACTAACTTAGAACTTATCGGATTTTATTTCCATGGCGTTCAGCCCGACTTACAATCGTCTTTCATCCTGTAAACACCTCATTTTTGCGCTAGGAATAAATAATAATTACTAATAATCAATTCTTAATTTTTCCAATTTTTTTCAATTTTTCTTTAATTTAGCATAAATAATAAAATATTCAAAAAATAAAAATAAATAGGAAAACACACTCAATTTTGAAAAATGATTTCAAAAATGGAAATAATAAATAGTAAATAATTTTTACATTTTTTTGAAATTTCAAAAAATACAAAAAAAATAAAAAAATCGCATTGCATATATGCAATTTGCGAAATTAGAAAAATAAGGAAAATGGGCTAGCCAACTGGTCCAGACCATGGGCTAAGGCACGCGCAGGAGGGCTCGGTCGCAGGTTCGCATCGCGGGGGAAGCAGTTTCCGCGTTTTGAGTTTTTTTACTTATCCAGGACACGTGGTAGCATCTGATTGGCTGGAGGAAACGCACGCGCTGGGCGCGTGATCGTCTTCTACCTCGGTCCGAGATCCGCCGGCGAAGGAAAAATTCGAATTTCGGCCGTTTCAATTCGATTTTTTGTACAAATCCAACAGATCTTCAATAGAATTGAGATAAACATAATCCAATTGGAATCAAATCGCAACAAATCGATGGATTTACACAAATCGAAGTGTTTTTTTTAACCGAAAATCCGATTAGCTTCGATTGGAGGAAATCTGAGCTTATCTAGCTCGGTTTCAAGTGCCTATAAATAGAAATCGAAGGGAGGAAGCCAAAGCACGAATCACAATTGAGAGAAAGTGAGAAAAGAGAGCAAATCGGAGAGCATCGGAGAAACCCAAAACCGCGAGCCGCTGATTGGAGCCAAGCCGCCATTAGGAGACGTTCTAGGAGCAGACCACCGCCACCATTGGATTCAGCACCCTTGAGAAGCTAGGATTCGACACCTCACCCGTGACAGAAGACCGCCGGAACGCCGTGAACGAGCATCCTCCGCCGCCGTGTCCGACCCGGATCCAGGTAAGTCGGATTTTTCGGATTTTTCCAATTTATTTATTTATTTTATTTATTTATTTTTATTCCAATTTTATTTATTATTTGTTATATTTATTTATTAATTTGTTGGTTATTTATTTATTTATTTATGTTTTATTTATATTTCCATAAATAGAAAATATTAGAAATTAGATTTTTTTAGGATTTAATAATGTAGAAAAATAATAAAAAAATAGAAAAATAATAATAATAAAAATGTAGAAAAACAATATAAAATATTAGAAAAATAATAATAGAACTTAGAATATGATAGATAATAACTTAGGATAAATTTTTAATACAAAAATTCAAAAATTTATAAAAAATTAAAAAAAATAAAAATATAAAAAAATTTAAAAATGATAAAAAACTAATAAAAAATATAAAAAACTTAGAAAAATTATAAAAATTGTAGAAGAATAATAAAAATCATAAAAATTAATAAAAAATCATAAAAAAAAAAAATCAGAAAGAAAAAATCATAAAAATCATAAGAAAATTCATAAAAAATTCAAAAATTATAAAAATGAGTTTTATCACTTAGAAAAATCATTTTCTTCAAATAAATCCAAAATAGATGTTTTTCCTAAAAATCATTTTCAAAAAGTCAAATTAAATCTTAGGCTTAGATTTTTTTAGAAAAAAATCCCGAAAATGATAAAAACAAAAGCAAAAGCGATTTCAAATTAAAATTCACAAACCCACTAAATATTTTCAGAAAAAGCGAACTACAGCTTGTTTGATCCTAGATAGCAGGTACGTAGGCACCCATTCGGGTCAACCCATAAAATGAAATAAAAAATCATTTTCTTAAAATAATTCAAAAACATAATAAAAGTAACAGAAACACAATAAAACACATTTCTAAATAGGAATAATTTTAAGAGATTAGGTGGTAACCGTAAGGTTTTAATAGGTTAGCCTCCGGACTTAGAAACTCTGGTTTTCCCTTTTCCTCTTTTCACAAAAATGAGAAGAGGAAATCATGACGACTAGTGGTCCAAATTAAGACTAATCCGCTCCTTTAGTCTTAATTCAATATTTCCCAACAACAGTTAGGTGGCGACTCCAAAATCAAACGAAATTCCTAATTCAAGTCGAGGATCTAAATTAGATGAGCGTAGGGTCTAGTCTAGATCGGATTAGGAATGGGAATGCAAAAAATTAGACTCGACAGGATGGTGACACCACTAGGGATATCAATGCCAGTAGGCTAGCCACATGAATCTCCTCAAGTTGTTTCCTTTTAAGTTACAAATATTATTCTGTTACTAACTTTTCAGGGGTAGTTAGATTTCGTTTTCTTCACTGTGGGGTTTGCATGTATAAGTTTGTGTGAATAGATGCGGTCGAACCCGGACCGTCCTAGAAACCTAAGACGGGGAGCCATTGTGTAGGTTTCGGGCGAAGTGAGTTGATTCACCGTTCGGGGTCGATTAGGCTACCCCACCCAGTGCTTCGATATGGCCTAAGATCCATTTCTCTGAGAATGCGGGAGGCCATAGAGCTTGGGGACCAGTTAGAACCAACCTACTTGGATACATAACATCACGGGTTGACAATTGATGATGATGTAATGGTTTGTTATATTGTTTTATGGAGTTCCAATATATTTCCCTGTAATGCTTCAAAGTTCTGTTTGTAATTAGGAAATTTCTTATTGTAATAGATGGTGAGCACCGTAGTCGACCGCCTCCTCCGCAAAGAAATTGGGTGTACAAACCTTTGGACCCAAAGTTGGTACTGGACCATTGGTTTACCTTGTATAACCCAGAGGAGCAGGCCTTCATCCAGCAAAAGATCGGCTCCATCCTCTCACTAACAAAGATAGCGGTGAATTTGCCTTTAGTCCGAGCCATGCTCCAATTATGAGAAATCGAGCCCGCTGCTTTCTTTATCGGCCGCATGAGATCACCCCTACCCTGGAGGAGTACACCCAGTTGCTACAGGCTCCAGCACTGACTGATCAAATATACGCACCAGACCTTGAGGCCGGGCCAGCCGGTACCTTCAGCAGATTATTAGGCATCCGTAAGACAGCAGTCAACAAAGCCCTGACAGATTGTAATGGATATTGCATACGTATGGATGATTTAGAAGCCTGGCTCATCGCCCGAGAAGACAATGGGGATAGAAAAGACATACTGTGTGGGGACCCCAAGACTTACAGACAGAGGAGGGTGAATGCTTTCATCTTGACAGCTTTCGCCACCATACTATTCCCCACCGGAACTTTCTATGTTCACTACCGGGTTGCAGAGCTGGTAACCCAATTCCTGGAAGGAAGATCTTACATCCCGGCTCTATTGGTTGAATAGATTCGGAACTTGAACTTCCTCAAAAAAAAAGGCCATGGGATCCTTCGCTCAAGCATCAACCTTCTGCTGATATGGTTTGTAAGCCACCTTAAGTGCTTCGGGCTGAACATGGTCCGAAAAACCTTAGCCCAGCAAGTGGATCTCATAGACTCATGTATAGAAAAGGTGAAGCTACTCGACGACCTTACCAGCCACAGTTGGGTAGAGGTACTTAGAAGTTTCAGTGCCGAGGATATTCTGTGGACAGCCAGGTGGAGCTGCTATGACAAAATCATCTTGACCTGCAGTAACTTCCAAGCAGTACCTTTAATTGGAATTAGCGGATGTATTGGATATCACCTCAACTCAGTGGTCCGCCAGTTTGGTACCATCCAGGATATAGTTTATCGGCCCTCGCTAGAAGCAGTCACCTTTGAGTACCAAGATCCGAACCTGTTGGTAGCCGAGAAGTTTGCTAAGCTGGCAGAGGTCAAAGCACTTTGGGAAGCCAGAATTGAAAACCCGAATGTAGACCTCGGGGAGTTAGATGGCGAAGTGAGAAAACACCGAGCCACCAGAGAGTTGTAATCCGCCAGCTATACTAGATAGGGGAAAGAGCATACCGGGTTCCAGACGTCACCCAACCAAGACCAGACAAGATCAATCCAGAGACAGAAGTATACCTAGAACAGGTCAAGGCCCGAATGGAGGTATACTTTGAAGCTGCAGATTATAAGAAAAACATCTGGAAGGGATGTTTCAAAGAATCCGACCAAAGGAACAAGGCCTTGGAAGCACATTGGAGAAGACCTAAGCCAAAGTTAAAGAATTAGAAGCTGTCATCAATGGGAAGTCTGAGCCTCCACAACAGAAGACTAAAAGAGCTAGGAAATAGATCATTATTTGTAATCTTTTATTTTGATTATCGAACTCCAAAATTTTCAATATTAATAAAAGTAAAGTTTTAATATTACATTGTCAATCAATTGTCAACCCTTTTATTTTTAGCATCCGGGTGACACATGCATATCATTTTGCATACATCACACTAAAATAAAAAAACAAAATGCGCGCCCAGGTATCAAGATAGCTCCCAAGCACCGAACCTTCCCAGAAGTCCAATTCTCACACGTTCAAGAACAAAAATGGCCAACAGCAGCGACAACCGCAACAACACCAATGTTGAAGCTGCCTCGGACTCCAGGATCATGTCCCTAGAACAAACGGTCCAACAATTGGCTGCCCAAGTTCACCTCTTAACTGAAAGCATCGGCCTCCTGCGCAACACTCAGCCGACCCAGGAAGAGTATTCAAGGGCCAGAAAGGGGAAGGTAGTGGAGGGACGGCCTCCGGAATATGAAGAGATTAATTCCCATCTTAACCCGGCCTTCGAATATGAGCCGAAGGTCAACCAGGGGCCGACCTCCGATGGGAAATGGAAGAGAGGCAGAGGAGATGGAGAAGCGACTCTTCTAACAGCTCCATGACAAGATGAAAACGATTGAGGGCCCTGATGGTTTTGAACAAGCCGGAATCACCAATCTGCCAGCATACAAGGAAGAGGTATACCCTAAGAAGTTCAAGACCCTAGAGTTCGAAAAGTATGATGGGACCGGCTGCCCAAAATGCATACAAGCTATATGCCGGAAAATGAGCAAGTATGCTCAATACGACCAGCTCATGCTCCAGACATTCCAAGACAGCCTCACAGGCCCTGCACTTGTCTGGTATGCCCACCTGGACTTCAACATTGTCAACACCTAGGAGAAGCTAGCCCGGGTGTTTTATGACCAATATAAGTTCAATATCGAAGTCACTCCATCTGTAATCGATCTAGGGAGTCTCCGAAAAAGGCATGCTGAGCCATTCAAGGAGTATGCTCAGCACTGGAGAGCCCAGGCCGCCAAGGTAGCAATCCCGATATCTGAGAAGGAATTGACATCCATATTTGTCAATACCCTAGACAGGATTTACTTTTCACACCTGGTAGGCCAAACCTCATCCAGTTTTGCAAGGTAGTGGCTGCGGGATGTAGGATTGAGAATGCTATCACCACCGGTAGACTCCAAACAATGGAGCCTCCTAGGGTCACACCGAAACAAAGGCCTTTAGGAGGAAACAAAGCTAAAGAGTCCACTGTCAGCACGGTCCACTCCGGTAAGGCAGAAAAATCTGGGACTCATGTGACATTCTAGACCACGAGTACCTCAGCCCAACAACCCATGACAGGTCACGCCCAGGCGCCAGGCCCCAAGGCAGTTCACTCCAATCCCCATACCGCTCAGTCAGGTCTTCACTCGGTTGAGGGCAGACAACTTGATTAGTTTCGAGCTCCCCAATGACCGGTACCGGCCCAAGAATTTCGACTCAAGCCTCAAGTGTGACTACCATATGGGACAAGAGGGGCATTCTACAGATAGGTGCTGGAGGCTCTGGCACAAAATCCAAGACTTAATTGATGCAGGAATCATACAACTGGATTTCGTGAACGCCCCAGCACCCAATGTCAGCACCAATCCACTGCCCAATCACAAGCCCACCATTAATATGATCACATCTGAGGAGTCGATTCCCAAAGAAGCCCCTAAGCAGAATACGACAGAGCAACAGAAGAAGCAATCCCATCAAGCTTTAGAAGAAGCATCAAAGGCACACATTAAAAATAGGTGGTTAGCCGGAGACCTAACGGTCGGCACTCTGGGAGAATTACACGGGAGATTTCTGTATTTGGTAAATTATTTTTATACCCCGACTGAGCAGGGGCCGCCTAGTGGATGGAGACCAGAATTTGAGAAAGAAGACAACCCGTCAAAGGAAGAGGGGAAGACCATCAACATGATCAACTCTTATCAGAAGCCCAGGGTTATACAGTGCTACGAGGGACAATCAGCTAAGGTACAAATCCCAAGAAAAAGATATGTATTCAATGTCCCGATAGCGGCAGAGAATTACAAGGTTGCACCGTTCGACTATCGGGCCCTCGAACAAGAGCGGCCTCCTATGGTGGGAGGCATCACCCGCTCTGGGAGATTATACGATCCAAGGTATAAAGGCCCGACTGAAGAACCTAATGTGGAGAAAGGAGAAGAAGAGGAAGGGGGACTCGCTGCATTTACAAAGATGGTCAAGGCGAGTGAATACAAGATCATGGAACAATTAAATAAAGTTCCAGCATAGATATCACTCATGGGCCTTCTCACAACATCCGAGCCCCATAGGAAGCACTCTTTAAAGTGCTAAAAACAGATTCAGGTCTCAGAGGGCATCGCTACAGACAAAATAGGTTACGTGGCGGACTCCATCTTTACAATGGACCAGATATCTTTCTCTCCGGAAGAGCTAGGAGAGGAGGGAGACCAACATACCAAACCATTATTCATAGTGGTCAGGTGCAATGACACCATTGTCTCCCGGGTACTCATCGACAACGGATCATCCCTCAACGTTTGCCCATGGCAACGCTTGACTTGTTGGGGGTCGATCCAAGCAACATAAAACCTAGCTCCACGGTGGTCAGAGCTTCGACAGATCAAAAAGAGACATAGTGGGGGAAGTGAACCTACCAGTAGAAATTGGTCCACAAGTATTCCACATCGCTTTCCAGGTCCTCGACATCCTAGGTCTTTCAACTTGCTTTTGGGACGACCTTGGATACATGCTGCTGGAGCCATCCCCTCTAGTCTCCACCAAAGGGTTAAGTTCATTGCAAGCGGGCAGATAGTCACAGTTTTGGGTGAACAGGATTACGCCATATACAAAGAGATTGCCATACCTTATATTGGGGAAGAAGGTTTAGAAGACCTGGGCTGCAGATTTTCAATGAAGTGAACATGGTGACTAGCAAGGAGGGCCATCAGTTTAAAGAGGGGCAGCACGGGACGTTTGGACTGGGGTACATTCCTACGGCTGCAGAAGAAGTGCAAGCAAGAGGTGTTAAAGGCAGAATGAAGGGGAAACCGATCGACACCCAGATGTGCATCCCACCTCTCCAACAATCTTTCCGAAAGGCAAATATCATTCAGGAGCCTCGGATAAATGAAGGTGACGTCAGTAATGGGAAACCAACCCCCCGCACGTCCAATCAGCATCCGGCTCTGAACAATTGGTTTTGTTATCCTATCAATAGCTCTAGGTTAGCTTAAAAGTAGAGAATAGTTATTGAACAAATTTTTGAGAATCTTTATCAATTCAATTACAGTTTGTTTTTCTTATATATATGCTTTCATTTTTACTTTACCCAGATCTCCTACCATCGAATATTAGGGATATTTCGTGCAGGTAGAAAGTAAAAACGCTGATATCGTTTCCAATGCTACTGGGTCAGTTGTTGAAGGCGACATTCTAGACCACGAAATAATACAAGAAAATTGGCAAAAACATGAACAAAGCGGAATTTCGATCGACGAGCCTGTGGAGACAATAAATCTAGGAAGCATGGAAAAACCCTAAGAACCTCAAAATTGGGACCATTTTGAGTGCCGAGCAAAAATGTGAGATAACCGAGCTATTAACGGAATATGCGGATGTGTTTGCCTAGTCATATGGTGACATGCCAGGGCTAGACCAATCAATAGTGGTTCATAGGCTTCCCACAGGGGAAGATGTCAAACCTAAAAGACAAAAACTGAGAAGATTTAGGCCTGACATCTTGCTAAAGATTAAGGAAGAAGTCAAGGAAATGCTAGAAGTAGGGTTCATTAAAGTATCCGACTACCCATAATGGGTAGCAAATATAGTCCCCGTTATGAAAAAGAATGGAAAAGTACGCGTATTCGTAGACTTCCGGGACTTAAACCAAGCTATGCCAAAGGATAACTTCCCCCTACCTCACATTGATGTTCTAGTAGACAACACTGCGGGAAACCATCTCTTCTCATTTATGGACGGTTTCTCAGGATATAATCAAATAAAAATGGTTGAAGAAGATAAAACCAAAACAACCTTCATCACAATGTGGGGAACTTTCTGTTACAAAGTCATGCCCTTCGGTTTGAAAAACGCCGGGGCAACGTATCAGAGAGCCATGGTCGCAATACTTCACGACATGATACATCGAGAGGTTGAAGTATATGTTGACGACATGATAGCCAAATCCAAAGAAGGAGAAAGCCATATGGATATCTTAAGGAAATTGTTTAAACGACTGAGAAAATTTCAGCTCAAGTTAAACCCAGAGAAATGCACTTTCAGGGTCATAACGGGGAAATTTTAGGGTTTGTCACAAGCCAGGAAGGGATTAAAATCGACCCTGACAAGGTAAAGTCTATATTAGAGTTACTTTCCCCACGCTTCGTTAAAGAAGTGAGAAGCTTGCTGGGGAGATTAAATTATATAGCTCGTTTTATCTCACAGCTCACCGACAAATGCCGGCCATTATTTCGTCTGTTGAAGAAGAATGCCACAATAGAATGGGACGACGAATGCGAAGAGGCATTCAGGACAATCAAAGACTATCTTATAAAACCTCCGGTCTTGATAGTCCTAAAACAAGGAAAGCTCTTATTCTTATACCTCACTATACTCCCTGAATCCATGGGATGCGTATTGGGGTAGAAAGATGACGAGGGAAGAGAGTGTTCCATATATTATCTAAGCAAGAAGTTCACAGATGGGGAACAGAGGTACTCAGAGGTGGAGAAGACTTGTTGTGCTCTAATTTGGGTCATGCATCGACTAAGGCAATACACCCTTTACTATCATATTGAGCTGCTGACAAGACATGATCCTTTGAAATACTTGGCAGAGAAACCAGCTTTGATAGGGAGAATCTCTAAGTGGCAAATGCTCTTATCCGAGTTTGACATTACATACATAAATCAGAACTCGATGAAAGGGCAAGCCTTAGCCGACCAATTGGTAGAACACCCTATCAAGACAGATTCCCAAGAACTACAAGCCCAATTCCCGGATGAGAATATATTGACAGTGGAAGATATACCGGTAGAAGACTTTGGGATAGAGCAGAATGCTAAATGGAAACTGTTTTTCGATGGAGCCACCAACGTATTCGGTTGTGGGGTTGGGGCAGTATTGATATCCCCAGATGGCACTCAATTCCCTGCAGCGATGAGACTTACATTTCCCTATACCAATAATATCGCAGAATATGAAGCATGTATTCTTGGCCTCAAAATGGCCTGTCAAATGGAAATCTGCGAATTAGAAGTATATGGAGATTCGTCGCTTATCATACTACAGACAAGAGGGGAATACAAGACTAAAGACCCCAAACTGGTACCGTATCATCAACACTTGACAGAGCTGATTGAAGAATTCAAGGCAATCACTTTCACATACATCCCGAGAACTCAGAATCAGTTTGCAGATGCACTAGCCACACTAGCATCTATGATCTAGGTAACTGGGGGAGCCGAAGTTCAACCGATGAAAATAGACATCGAAAGTCGGCCCGCCTACTGTTTAACCATTGAAAAAGTACAAGATGACAAGCCCTGGTATCACGACATCAAGACTTTCCTCCAAGAAAGTAAATACCCTGAAATGGCTAGTAAGAATGACCAAAGAACAATCAGAAGGTTAGCAAGCCATTTCCTATTAAGTGGGTCTATACTTTACAAGAGATCATCTGATACCACCTTATTGAGATGTGTGGACAAAAATGAAGCATGCGAACTGATGAAGGAAGTACATGAGGAGTATGTGGACCTCATATGAATGGCTACATGTTAGCTTGAAAAATCATGAGGTAAGGATATTATTGGTTGACCATGGAATTAGATTGCATAAAATATGTCAAGCACAGTCACCTGTGTTAAGTCTACGCAAACCGGATAAATGCTCCGCCCAATGAGCTACACTTGTTATCAGCACCATGGCCTTTCTCCATGTGGGGAATCGACATAATAGGCCCGATCACTCCGACAGCATCTAACGGTCACAGATTCATACTAGTAGCGATTGATTATTTCACCAAATGGGTAGAAGCTTCGTCGTATACCAATGTCACAAAAGGGGTAATAGTCCGCTTCTTGAAAAGGGACATAATAGCCCGATATGGAGTTCCTGAGTCCATTATCACCGACAACGGTACCAATCTCAACAACAATCGATGACAGGTTTATGTCAACAATTCCACATAAACCACAGAAATTCAACTCCCTACCGACCTCAAATGAACGGGGCAGTAGAAGCAGCTAATAAAAATATCAAGAAGATTATCGAGAAAATGACAACAACTTACAAAGATTGGCATGAAATGTTACCGTTTGCTCTCATGGCTTATAGGACTTCAATAAGAACATCTACGGGAGCTACCCCTTACTCATTGGTATATGGTACAGAAGCAGTGCTACCAGTTGAAGTCGAAATACCATCATTCAGAATCTTGTTAGAAACTCAGCTAACTGAATCAGATTGGGTAAGGAAGAGGCTTGATCAGCTGAATCTAATTGATGAAAGAAGGCTTACCGCACTATGTCATGGCCAGTGTTACCAACAAAGAATGGCCCGAGCATTTAACAAGAAGATGAGACCTCGATACTTCAAAGAGGGGGATCTGGTACTAAGGAAGGTTCTCCTGAATGCCCAAGACTCCAGAGGGAAATTTACCCCAAACTACGAAGGCCCTTATGTAGTGAAAAAGGTTTTGTCAGGAGGTGCTTTGATATTAACTCAGATGGATGGTCCGGAATTGAGAGACCCCATTAACACGGATGCTGTAAAGATGTACTATCCTTAGGCAAGGGAATTGAAATTTTTCCAATGTTTATGAAAGCCAGTGTTCGATATAAATTTCGTTGAGACGAGTTTTCACTTTTTGCAAGCAAAGTTAATATCCCTAAATGATCAACAATCCCAATCATTTCTCATCACAACAAATATTCCTAAACACATTACCCACCACTTCACCAATGAAAGATAAACACTAAAATGATAATGAATCTTAATATAGTTTGTGATATAATTCTATCTACTTTTGAGCATTAGAACTGAATGCATTAGTAGGATAACATTACCGTCAAAAGAGCCAGGTGCACAATGAAAGGGAGCACATCAAAATTTTTAACCCCGTGTCAAGATGAGAAGAAATGAAGCAGAAGCAAACGAACCCAAAGGTTCGTTTGTTTGGTAGCTATCCATGATAAACTGGCAAGCATATTAAAATAAATAATAAAAATAACTATCACGAAAAGCATCACATCATTTAGCTCAGTCCGTAGAAAACATATTCAGAAGCATAAGATGAGTCAGCCCATAGTTGGGCACTTGTCTAAACATTCCCTTTAATAGGGTAGTCAGCCCAAAAAGGGGCACTTCCCTAGATCTCTTAAGGTTAGCCCAGAGGGGGCACCTTTTTGAGATATCAATTTTATCTTAGGTTAGTCAGCCTAAGATGGGCACTTTCCTAAAAATCTGTTCTCAAGGTCAGCTTATAAGGGCACTTTTGAGACAATTCTACCATAGGTTAGTCAGCCCAAGATGGGCACTTTCCTAAAAAAATCCATTCTCAAGGTTAGCTCATAAGGGCACTTTTTGAGACACTCTACCATAGGTTAGTCAGCCCAAGATGAGCACTTTTCTAAAAATCCGTTCTCAAGGCCAGCTCATAAGGGCACTTTTTGAGACACTCTACCATAGGTTAGTCAGCTCAAGATGAGCACTTTCCTAAAAATTTGTTCTCAAGGTCAGCTCATAAGGGCACTTTTTGAGACACTCTACCATAGGTTAGTCAGCTCAAGATGGGCACTTTCCTAAAAATCTATTCTCAAGGTCAGCTCATAAGGGCACTTTTTGAGACAGTTCAATCAATTTTATCATAGGTTAGTCAGCCCAAGATGGGCACTTCCCTAAAAAATCCGTTCTTAAGGTCAGCTCATAAGGGCACTTTTTGAGACACTCTACCATAGGTTAGTCAGCCCAAGATGGGCACTTTCCTAAAAATCCGTTCTCAATGTCAGCTCATAAGGGCACTTTTTGAGACACTCTACCATAGGTTAGTCAGCCCAAGATGGGTACTTTCCTAAAAATCTATCTTAAGGTTAGTCAGCCTATGAGGGGGACTTTCCTAGATTCTCCCGATTAGTCAACTCTTGGGGCACTTTTCGGAAATATTCTTCCAAACAGTTGCTAGTCTAACAAGATGCTTCTGTTGACAGGTAGCTAGCTCATAAGGGCGCTTCCTAAGTAAATTTTCTTTCCAAGGTTGCTGGTCTGATAAGACGCTTCCTATCATCATTTCTTCCACACAATGCTTGAGGTGTTTTCTATCGCCAATTAGTCAACCCATAAAGCACTGTTTGGGGAGGGAACATTACTCTAAATTGTTAGGACCATCTTAAATCTTTGGATTATTAGCTCTTGGAGCATTTTCCTACCAAAACAAATGCCAGGTAACCAGCCAAACCAAGACGTTATCTATTTAAGAGGCAAAAAATGACATCTTTCTTGTCTTTGTAGTTAAGTTTTTCAAACTTTACTACAAAGAGGGGCAGCTGTAAACATCCCATTTTTGCTCTAGGAATAAATAATAATCACTAATAATCAATTCTTAATTTTTTCCAATTTTTTTCAATTTTTCTTTAATTTAGCATAAATAATAAAAATATTCAAAAAATAAAAATAAATAGGAAAATACATCAATTTTGAAAAATGATTTCAGAAATGGAAATAATAAATAGTAAATAATTTTTACAAATTTTTGAAATTTCAAAAAATACAAAAAAATAAAAAAATTGCATTGCATATATGCAATTTGCGAAATTAGAAAAATCAGGAAAATGGGCTAGCCCAGCTGGTCCGGACCACGGGCTAAGGCGCGCGCAGGAGGGTTCAGTCGCAGGTTCGAATTGCGAGGGAAGCAATTTTCGCGTTTTGAGTTTTTTTACTTATCTAGGACACGTGACAGCATCTGATTGGCTAGAGGAAACGCACGTGCCGGGCGCGTGATCGTCTTCTACCTCGGGTCCGAGATTGCCGGCGAAGGAAAAATTCGAATTTCGGCTGTTTCGATTCGATTTTTTGCACAAATCCAACAGATCTTCAACAGAATTGAGATAAACATCATCCAATTGGAATCAAATCGCAACAAATCGATGGATTTACACAAATCGGAGTTGTTTTTTTTAACAGAAAATCCGATTAGCTTCAATCGGAGGAAATCCGAGCTTATCCAGCTCGGTTTCAAGTGCCTATAAATAGAAATCGAAGGGAGGAAGCCAAAGCACGAATCACAATTGAGAGAAAGTGAGAAAAGAGAGCAAATCGGAGAGCATCAGAGGAAACCCAAAACCGCGAGCCGTCGATCAGAGCCAAGCTGCCACCAGGAGACATTTTGGGAGCAGACCACCACCACCATTGGATTCAGCACCCTCAAGAAGCTAGGATTCGACACCTCACCCGTGACAGAAGACCGCCGGAACGCCGTGAACGAGCATCCTCTGCCGCCGTGTCCGACCGATCCGATTCGACTCGATCGACCCGGGTCCAAGTAAGTCGGATTTTCCGGATTTTTCCAATTTATTTATTTATTTTATTTATTTATTATTTGTTATTTATTTATTAAGTTGTTGGTTATTTATTTATTTATGTTTTATTTATATTTCCATAAATAGGAAAATATTAGAAATTAGATTTTTTTAGGATTTAATAATTTAGAAAAATAAAAAAAAAATAGAATAATAATAATAATAAAAATGTAGAAAAAAAATATAAATATTAGAAAAATAATAATAGAACTTTAGAATAGGATAGATAATAACTTAGGATAAAATTTTTAACAAAAATTCACAAAAATTATAAAAATTAATAAAAAATCATAAAATAATAATAAAAATGATAAAAAACTATAAAAATCATAAAAACTTAGAAAAATTATAAAAATTGTAGAAGAATAATAAAAATCATAAAAATTAATAAAAAATAAAAATAAAATAAAAATAATAACAAAAAAAATCACAAAAAAAAAATAAAAATCATAAGAAAATTCATAAAAAATTCAAAAATTATAAAAATGAGATTTATCACTTAGAAAAATCATTTTCTTCAAATAAATCCAAAATTGATGTTTTTCCTAAAAATCATTTTCAAAAAGTCAAATTAAAGCTTAAGCTTAGATTTTTTAGAAAAAAATCTCAAAAATGATAAAAACATAAGGCAAAAGAGATTTCAAATTAAAATTCACAAACCCACTAAATATTTTCAGAAAAAGCGAACTACGACTTGTTTGATCCTGGATAGCAGGTACGTAGGCACCCATTTGGGTCAACCCATAAAATGAAATAAAAAATCATTTTCTTAAAATAATTCAAAAACATAATAAAAGTAACATAAACACAATAAAACACATTTCTAAATAGGAATAATTTTAGGAGATTAGGTGGTAACTGTAAGGTTTTAATAGGTTAGCCTCCGGACTTAGAAACTCTGGTTTTCCCTTTTCCCCTTTTCACAAAAACGAGAAGAGGAAATCACGACGACTAGTGGTCCAAATTAAGACTAATCCGCTCCTTTAGTCTTAATTCAATATTTCCCAACAACAGTTGGGTGGTGTAAACACCCCATTTTTGCCCTAGGAATGAGTCATAATCAATAATAATCAATTTTCAATTTTTCCCAATTTTTCCCTAATTTAGCATAAATAATAAAAATATTCAAAAAAATAAAAATAAATAGGAAAACACATCAAATTTGAAAAATAATTTTAGAAATAGCAATAATAAATAATAAAATTTTTTTACAAAATTTGGAATTTTCAAAAAATACAAAAAAATAGAAAAATCGCATTGCGTATATGCAATTTGCGAAATTAGAAAAATCAGGAAAGTGGGCTAACTCAGCTGGTCCAGACCATGGGCTAAGGCGCGCGATGCGGGTGCGAGGTCAGGGGTTCAAATCGCAGGAGGAGCAGTTTCCGCGTTTTGCAATTTTTTCACTTATCTAAGACACGTGGCAGCATGCGATTGGCCGAGAGAAAACGCGTGCGTCACGCGTGATTGTCTTCCTCACCCGGAAAAATGCGAGGAGAAGCCGGAGCAGATCCGATGAAGACGAAATCGACCGTTTTTCCTCAAATCTTTTGGATTGCTGTCAAGATAAAGCCAAATCCATCAGATAAATCAAAGAAAAACAAAAGATCAACATCAAATCGCCGGGATAAAATCGAATCCAAAAACGAAAAAATATGGGTTTATCCAAATCGAAGGATTTGAGATTATCCGGAGTAGATTTGAGATGCCTATAAATAGAGAAGAACAGGAGGAAGCCAAAACACGAAGAAAAAGGAGCGAATCGGAGTACGCCGGAGAAGCTTGAAGCCGAAACCACCGACCGGAGTTGAACCACCACCAGGAGGCGATCTGGGAGCAAACCACCGCCACCACTGGATTCAGCAACCTCGAGAAGCTAGGATTCGACACCTCACCCGCTGCAAAAGGCCACCGGAACGCCGTGAACGAGCCTTCCTCGCTGCCGTGTCCGATCGATCCGACCCGACCCGACCCGATTCGACCCGACCGACCCGACCCGCGCACCGACCCGAATCCAGGTTAATTGGGATTTCCAGATTTTTTTTATTTTTATTTATTTATTTTATTTATTTATTTATTCCGAATTTATTTATTATGTGTTATTTATTATTTTTTTATTTCTTTAGCCATTCATTTATTTGTTGATTTAGGTTTTATTTTCAATAAATAGGAAAATGTAGAAATTAGGTTTTTTTTTTTAGGATTTAATAATGTAAAATAAATAATAAAATATAGAAAAATAATAAAAAATATTAGGAAAATAATAATAAAATTTTAGATGTCAAAATAGGATAAAAAATTCCCAAAAATCAACAAAAATTCCCAAAAATCACAAAAATCAACAAAAATTCCCAAAAATCACGAAAATCAACAAAATTTCTCAAAAATCACAAAAATCAACAAAATTCTCAGAAATCACAAAAATAACAAAATAAAAAAAAATCATAAAAAAGTTCAAAAAATCATAAAAAATGAGTTTTAGCACTTAGAAAAATCCTTTTCTTCAAATAAATCCAAAATTGATGTTTTTCCCTAAAATCATTTTCAAAATAAAATCAAAGCTAAGGCTTAGAAGTTTTTTAGAAAAAAATCCAAAAAATGGTAAGAACATAAACTAAAAGAGGTTTCATAAATTAAAATTCACCAAACCAACTTAAGGTTTTCAGAAAAGAGAACTACGGCTTGTTTAATCCTGAGTAGCAGGTACGTAGGCACTCATTCAGGTCAACCCATAAAATGAATGAAAAATCATTTTCTTGAAATAACTCAAAAGCATAATAAAAAGTAACAGAAACACAATGAAGCGTATTTCTAAATAAGATCAATTTCAGGAGATTAGGTGGTAACCGTAAAGGTTTTAATAGGTTAGCCTCCGGACTTAGAAACTCTGGTTTTCCCTTTTCCTCTTTTCAAAAACAAGAAGAGGAAATAACGACGACTAGTGGTCCAAATTAAGACTAATCCGCTCCTTTAGTCTTAATTCAATATTTCCCAACAACA
Organism: Laguncularia racemosa; assembly: GCA_037954665.1. Taxonomy (NCBI): domain Eukaryota; kingdom Viridiplantae; phylum Streptophyta; class Magnoliopsida; order Myrtales; family Combretaceae; genus Laguncularia; species Laguncularia racemosa. Next base: position 41,795 of record JBBMOL010000854.1, read on the forward strand.
GTTGGGTGGCGACTCCAAAAATCAAACGAAATTCCTAACTCAAGTCGAGGATCTACATTAGATGGGCATAGGGTCTAGTCTAGATCGGATTAGGAAAGGGAATTCAAAAATTAGACTCGACAGGATGGCGACTCCACTGGGGACCCATGCCAGTAGGCTAGCCACCTGAATCTCTTCGAATTGTTCTCTTTAAGAAATGTGTTTCAATTATTACTCTGTTACTAACTTTTCAGGGATTAGTTAGATTTTGAATTTTCTTTATTGTGGGGGTTTGCATGCATATGTGTGTGTGAGTAGACGCAGTCGAACCCGGACCGTCCTAGAAACCTAAGACGGGGAGCCATTGTGTAGGTTTCGGGTGAAGTGAGTTGATTCACCGTTCGAGACCGATTAGGCTACCCCACCCTATGCTTCGATATGGCCTGAGATCCATTTCTCCGAGAATGCAGGAGGCCATAGAGCTCGGGAACCAGTTAGAACCAACCTACTTGCATACATAACATCATAAGGGGTTGACAATTGGATGACAATGTAATGGTTTGTTATTTTGTCCTTGGAGTTCAGGACTATTTCCCTGTAACATTTTCATAGTTCTGTTTGTAATTAGGTTGTTTCTTATTATAATAGATAGCTAGCAGTGCAGTCGACCGTCTCCTCCGTAAAGAAATTCGAGTGTACAAACCTTTGGACCCAAAATTGGTATTGGACCATTGGTTCACCTTGTACAACCTAGAGGAGCAGGCCTTCATCCAGCAAAAGATCGGCCCCGTCCTCTCACTGGCAAGGATAGAGGTGAATCTGCCTTTAGTTCGGGCCATGCTTCAATTATGGGAAATTGAGCCCGCCGCCTTCTTTATTGGGCCGCATGAGATCACCCCTACCCTGGAGGAATACACTCAGTTGCTACAGGCTCCAGCACTAACCGATCAGATCTACATTCTAGACCTAGAGGCCGGGCCAGCCGGTACTTTCAGCAGATTACTAGGCATCCGTAAGACAGCAGTCAACAAAGCCCTGGCAGACTGTAATGGATATTGCATACGGATGGATGATTTAGAAGCATGGTTCATCGCCTGAGAGGACAATGGGGATAGAAAGGACGTCCTGAGTGGGGACCCCAAGACTTACAGACAGAGAAGGGTGAACGTTTTCATCTTGATAGCCTTCGCCACCATACTGTTCCCTACCGGGACCTTCTATATTCACTACAGGGTTGTAGAGCTGGTGACCCAATTCCTGGAGGGAAGATCCTATATCCCGGCTTTACTGGCTGAACAGATCCGGAATTTAAACTTCCTCAAGAAGAAAGGCCATGGGATTCTCCGCTCCAGCCTTAACCTTATGCTAATATGGTTTGTAAGCCACCTCAAGTGTTTCAGGTTGAACATGGTCAGGAAAACCCTAGCCCAGCAGGTGGATCTGGTGGATTCATGTGTAGAAAAGGTAAAGCTACCCGACGACCTTACCAGCCACAGTTGGGTAGAGCTGCTTAGGAGCTTCAGCGCCGAAGATATTCTATGGACAGTCAGGTGGAGTTGCTGTAACAAAATCATCTTGACCTGTAGAAACTTCCAAGCAGTGCCTTTAATCGGAATCAGCGGATGTATCGGATATCACCCAAACTCAGTGGTCCGCTAGTTCGGCACTATCCAAGACATAGTTTATCGGCCCTCGGTACAAGCAGTTACCTTTGATTATCAAGATCCGAACCTGTTAGTAGCTGAGAAGTTTGTGAAGCTGGCAGAGGTCAAAGCACTTTGGGAAGCCAGAATTGAAAGCCCGAATGTGGACCTCGGGGAATTAGATGGCGAAGTGGGAAAGCACCGAGCCACCAGAGAATTTGTAATCCACCAGCTATACCAGACAGGGGAAAGAGCATATCGGGTTCCAGACGTCACCTAACCAAGGCCAGACAAGATCAATCCAGAGACAGAAGCATACCTGGAACAGGTCAGGGCCCGAATGGAGGTATACTTTGAAGCTGCGGATCATAAGAAAGACATCTGGAAGGGACGTTTCAAAGAATCCGATCAAAGGAATAAGGCCTTAGAAGCACAATTGGAGAAATGCTAAGCCAAAGTCAAGGAATTGGAAGCCGTCATCGGTGGGAAATCTGAGCCTCCATAACAGAAGACTAAAAGAACTAGGAAGTAGATCTTTATTTGTAATATTTCATTTTGAACTCCAGAATTCTCAATATTAATAAAAGTAAAGTTTCAATATTACATTGTCAATCAGTTGTCAACCCTTTTACTTTTAGCATCCGCGTGACACATGCATATCATTCGTGCATTCATTACACTAAAATCAAAACAAAATGCGAATCCAGGTATCAAAATAGCTTCCAAACAATCGAACCCTCCTAGAAGCCCAGTTCTCACGTGCTCAAGAACAAAAATGGTAAACATCAGCAACTGCAACAACACTAGCGCTGACTACATTCCTACGGCCGCAGAAGAAGCGCAAGCAAGAGGTGTCAAAGGCAGAATAAAGGGGAAGTCGATCGACACCCAGATGTGCATTCCACCTCTCCAACAATCTTTCCTAAAGGCAAACATCATTCAAGAGCTCTGGATAAATGAGGAGGATGATAGCAAAGGGAAATCAACTCCCCGCACGTCTAACCAGCATCCGGCTCTCAACAATTGGTTTTGTTATCCTATCAGTAGCGCTAGGTTAGCTCAAAAGTAGAGAAAAATTATTAAACAATTTTTATTGAGACTCTTTATCAAGTTCAATTACAGTTTGTTTTTTTCTTACATATATATATGCTTTCATTTTACTCAGATCTCCTACCATCGAACATCAGGGATATTTCGTGCAGGTAGAGAGTAAAAATGCTGATATCGTTTCCAACGCTGCTGGGTCAGTTGTTGAAGGCGATATTTTAGACCATGAAATAATACAAGAAAATTGGCTAAAACATGAACAAGGCGGAATCTCAATCGACAAGCTTGTGGAGACAGTAAATCTAAGAAGCATGGAAAACCCTAAGAACCTCAAAATTGGGACCAGTTTGAGTGCCGAGCAAAAACGTGAAATAACCGAGCTATTAACGGAATATGCAGATGTGTTTGCCTGGTCGTATGGTGACATGCCAGGGCTAGACCAGTCAATAGTAGTTCACAGGCTTCCCACAAGGGAAGATGTCAAACCTAAAAAACAAAAACTGAGAAGATTTAGGCCTGACATCTTACTGAAAATCAAAGAAGAAGTCAAGAAACTGCTAGAAGTAGGGTTCATTGAAGTATCCGACTACCCAGAGTGGGTAGCAAATGTAGTCCCTGTCATGAAAAAAAATGGAAAAGTACGCGTATGCGTAGACTTTCGGGACTTAAACCAAGCCACGCCAAAGGATAACTTCCCCCTACCTCACATTGATGTTCTAGTAGACAACACTGCGGGAAATCATCTCTTCTTATTCATGGACGGTTTCTCAGGATATAATAAAATAAAAATGGCTGAGGAAGATAAAACCAAAACGACCTTCATCACAACATGGGGGACTTTCTGTTACAAAGTCATGCCCTTCGGTTTGAAAAACGCCGGGGCGACGTATCAGAGAGCCATGGTCGCTATACTTCACGATATGATGCATCGAGAGGTTGAAGTATATGTCGACGACATGATAGCCAAATCCAAAAAAGGAGAAAACCATATAGATATCCTGAGGAAATTGTTTAAACGACTGAGAAAGTTCCAGCTCAAGTTAAACCCAGAAAAATGTACTTTCGAGGTCACAACGGGGAAATTGTTAGGGTTTGTCATAAGCCAGGAAGGCATTAAAATCGACCTTGACAAGATAAAGTCCATATTAGAATTACCTTCCCTACGCTCCGTTAAAGAAGTAAGAAGCTTACTGGGAAGATTAAATTACATAGCTCGTTTTATCTCACAGCTCACCGACAAATGCTGGCCATTATTCCGTCTATTGAAGAAGAACGCTGCAATAGAATGGGACAACGAATGCGAAGAGGCATTCAGGACAATCAAAGACTACCTTATAAAACCTCCGGTCTCGATAGTCCCGAAACAAGGAAAGCCCTTATTCTTATACTTCACTATACTCCCCGAATCCATGGGATGTGTGCTGGGGCAGAAAGATGACGAGGGAAGAGAGTGTTCTATATATTATCTGAGCAAGAAGTTCACAGATTGGGAACAGAGGTACTCAGAGGTGGAGAAGACGTGTTGTGCTCTAATTTGGGTCATGCATCGGCTAAGGCAATACACCTTTTACTACCATATCGAGCTGCTGACAAGACACGATCCCTTGAAATACTTAGCAGAGAAACCAGCCTTGATAGGGAGAATCTCTAAGTGGCAAATGCTCCTATCCGAGTTTGACATCACATACGTAAATCAGAACTCGATGAAAGGGCAAGCCTTAGCCGACCAGTTGCCGGAACACCTTGTCGAGACAGATTCCCAAGAACTACAGGCCTAATTTCCGGATGAGAATATATTGTTAGTGGAAGATAGGCCGGTAGAAGACTTTGGGACAGAGCAGAACCCGAAATGGAAACCGTTTTTCGATGGAGCTGCCAACGTATTCGGTTGTGGGGTTGGGGCAGTATTGATATCCCCGGACGGCACTCAATTCCCTACAGTGACGAGACTTACATTTCCCTATACCAATAATATTGCAGAATATGAAGCATGTATTCTTGGCCTCAAAATGGCCTGCCAAATGGGAATCTGCGAATTAGAGGTATACGGAGATTCGTCGCTCATCATACTATAGACAAGAGGGGAATACAAGACTAAAGACCCCAAACTGGTACCATATCATCAACACTTGACAGAGCTAATTGAAGAATTTAAGGCAATCACTTTCACATACATCCCGAGAACTCAGAATCAGTTCGCAGATGCCCTAGCCACACTAGCATCCATGATCTAGATAACAGGGGGAGCCGAAGTTCAACCAATGAAAATAGACATCGAAAGTCGGCCCGCCTACTGTTTAACAATTGAAAAGATACAAGATAACAAACCCTGGTATCACGATATCAAGACCTTTCTCCAAGAAGGTAAATACCCCGAAATGGCTAGCAAGAATGACCAAAGAACACTCAGAAGGTTAGCAAGCCATTTCCTATTAAGTGGGTCCATACTTTACAAGAGATCATCTGATACCACCCTGTTGAGATGTGTGGACAAAGATGAAGCATGCGAATTGATGAAAGAAGTACATGAAGGAGTATGTGGACCTCATATGAATGGCTACATGTTGGCCCGAAAAATCATGAGGTTAGGATATTATCGGTTGACTATGGAATCAGATTGCATAAAATATGTCAAGCACTGTCATTTGTGTCAAGTCTATGCGAACCAGATCAATGCTCCGCCCAACGAGCTACATTTGTTATCAGCACCATGGCCATTCTCCATGTGGGGAATCGACATAATTGGCCTTATCACTCCAACAGCATCCAACGGCCACAAATTTATACTGGTAGCGATCGATTACTTCACCAAGTGGGTAGAAGCTTCATCATACGCCAATGTCACAAAAGGGGTAATAGTCCGCTTCTTAAAAAGGGACATAATAGCCCGATACGGAGTTCCTGAGTCCATCATCACCGACAACGGTACCAATCTTAACAACAAATCGATGACAGGTTTATGTCAACAATTCTACATAAACCACGGAAATTCAACTCCCTACCGACCTCAAATGAACGGGCAGTAGAAGCAGCTAACAAAAATATCAAGAAGATCATCGAGAAAATGACAACAACTTACAAAGATTGGCATGAAATGTTACCGTTTGCTCTCATGGCTTACAGGACTTCAATAAGAACATCTACAGGAGCTAGCCCATATTCATTGGTATGTGGTACTGAAGCAGTGCTACCAGTTGAAGTTGAGATACCATCATTCAGAATCTTATCAGAAACTCAGTTAACCGAATCAGATTGGGTAAAGAAGAGGCTTGATCAGCTGAATCTGATTGATGAAAGAAGACTTACCGCATTATGTCATGGCCAGTGCTACCAACAAAGAATGGCCCGAGCATTTAACAAGAAGATGAGACCTCAGTACTTTAAAGAGGGGGATCTGGTGTTAAGGAAGGTTCTCCCGAACGCGCAAGACTCCAGAGGAAAATTCACCCCAAACTATGAGGGTCTATATGTGGTAAAAAGGTTCTGTCAGGAGGTGCTCTGATATTGACTCAAATGGATGGTCCAGAATTGAGAGACCCCATTAACACAGATGCTGTAAAGATGTACTATCCTTAGGCAAGGGAATTGAAATTTTGCCAATGTTTATGAAAGCCAATGTTCGATGTAAATTTTGTTGAGTCAAGTTTTTACTTTTTACAAGCAAAGTTAATATCCCTGAATGATCAACAATCAATTCGCACCATAACAAATATTCTTAAACACATTACCCACCATTTCACCAATGAAGGATAAACACTAAAATGATAATGAATCTTAATATGGTTTGTGATATAATCCTATCTATTTTTTAGCATTAAAACTGAGCGCGTTATTAGGATAACATTACCGTCAAAAGAGCCTTGCGCAAAAAGAAAGGGAGCACATCAAAATTTTCAACCCCGTGTCAAGATAAGAAGAAATGAAACAGAAGCGAATCAGCACGAAGGCTCGGTTGTTTGGTTGCAATCCACGATAAACTGGCAAGCATATTAAAATAAATAACTATCATATCATCACATCATTTAGTTCAGGCTGTAGAAAGCATATTCAAAAGTATAAGATAAGTCAGCCCGTAGTGGGGCACTTGTTTGAACATGCCCTTTAATAGGGTGGTCAGCCCAAAAAGGGGCACCTCCCTAAATCTCTCAAGGTTAGCCCACATGGGGCACCTTTTGAGCCATCATTTTCATCACAGGGTAGTCAGCCCAAAAAGGGGCACTTACCTAGATCTCTTCCAAGGTCAGTCTATAAAGACGCCTTCCTAGATATCATTTTTATATTAGGATAGTCAGCCCATAGGGGGCACTTTCCTAAAACTTTGTCCTCATGGTTAGCCCATAGGGGGCACTTTTTGAGGCAAATTCAAATCTAGGTTAGTCAGCCCATAGGGGGCACTTTCCTAAAAACCTTGTTCTCATGGTTAGCCCATAGGGGGCACTTTTTGAGACAAGTCCAATCCAGGTTAGTCAGCCCATAGGGGGCACTTTCCTAAACTTTGTTCTCATGGTCAGCCCATAGGGGGCACTTTTTGAGACAATTCAATCCTAGGTTAGTCAGCCCATAGGGGGGACTTTTTGAGACAATTCAATCCTAGGTTAGTCAGCCCATAGGGGGCACTTTCCTAAAACTTTGTCCTCATGGTCAGCCCATAGGGGCACTTTTTGAGGCAAATTCAAATCCAAGATAGTCAGCCCATAGGGATCACTTTCCTAAAAACCTTGTTCTCATGGTTAGCCCATAGGGGGCACTTTTTGAGACAAGTCCAATCCAGGTTAGTCAGCCCATAGGGGGCACTTTCCTAAAAATTTTGTCCTCATGGTTAGCTCATAGGGGGCACTTTTTGAGACAAGTCCAATCCAGGTTAGTCAGCCCATAGGGGGCACTTTTTGAGGCAAATTCAATTCAAGGTTAGTCAGCCCATAGGGGGCACTTTCCTAAAAACCTTGTTCTCATGGTCAGCCCATAGGGGGCACTTTTTGAGACAAGTCCAATCCAGGTTAGTCAACCCATAGGGGGCACTTTCCTAAAACTTTGTCCTCATGGTCAGCCCATAGGGGGCACTTTTTGAGGCAAAGTTCAATTCCAGGTTAGTCAGCCCATAAGGGGCACTTTCCTAAAAACCTTGTTCTCATGGTTAGCCCATAGGGGGCACTTTTTGAGACAAGTTCAATTCCAGGTTAGTCAGCCCATAGGGGGTACTTTCCTAAAAATCTGTTCTCATGGTTAGCCCATAGGGGGCACTTTTTGAGACAATCCCATCAAAGGTTAGTTAGCCCATAGGGGGCACTTTCCTAAAAATCTACCTCAAGGTTAGCTCATAGGGGGCACTTCCTGAGGCATTCCACTCAAGGTTAGTCAGCCCATGAGGGGCACTTTCCTAAACCATACCGATTAGTCAGCTCTCGGGGCACTTTTCGGAAATATTCCTCCAAACAGTTGCTAGCCTAACAAGACGCTTCTGTTGACAGGTAGCTAGCTCATAAGGGCGCTTCCTAAGTAAATCTTCTTTCCAAGGTTGCAAGTTTGATAAGATGCTTCCTATCATCATTTCTCATACATTCCTACACAATGATGGAGACATGTCCCATCGCCAATTAGTCAGCCCATAAAGCACTTTTTGGGAAGGAACATTACCTTGAATTGTTAGGAACATCTTCAATCGTAGGATTATTAGCTCTTGGAGCATTTTCCTACCAAATTTCATTCAAGAGGCCAAAAATGGTGTCTTTTTTTTTGTCTTTGTAGTTAAGTTTTTCAAACTTTACCACAAAGAGGGGTAGCTGTAAACACCCCATTTTTGCCCTAGGAATGAGTAATAATCAATAATAATCAATTTTCAATTTTTCCCAATTTTTCCCTAATTTAGCATAAATAATAAAAATATTCAAAAAAATAAAAATAAATAGGAAAACACATCAATTTTGAAAAATGATTTCAGAAATAGCAATAATAAATAATAAACAATTTTTACAAAATTTGGAATTTTCAAAAAATACAAAAAAATAGAAAAATTGCATTGCATATATGCAATTTGCGAAATTAGAAAAATCAGGAAAGTGGGCTAGCTCAGCTGGTTCGGACCATGGGCTAAGGCGCGCGGTGCGGGTGCGAGGTCAGGGGTTCGAATCGCGGGAGGAGCAGTTTCCGCGTTTTGCAATTTTTTCACTTATCCAGGACACGTGGCAGCATGCGATTGGCCGAGAGAAAACGCGTGCGTCGCGCGTGATTGTCTTCCTCACCCGGACAAACACGAGGAGAAGCCGGAGCAGATCCGATGAAGACGAAATCGGCCGTTTTTTCCTCAAATCTTTTGGATTGTTGTCAAGATAAAGCCAAATCCATCAGATAAATCAAAGAAAAACAAGAGATCAACATCAAATCGCCGAGATAAAATAGAATCCAAAAACGGAAAAATATGGGTTTATCCAAATCGGAGGATTTGAGATTATCCGGAGTAGATTTGAGATGCCTATAAATAGAGAAGAACAGGAGGAAGCCAAAACACGAAGAAAAAATGAGAGAAAGAGAGAGAAAGGAGCGAATCGGAGTACGCCGGAGAAGCTTGAAGCCGAAACCACCGACCGGAGTTGAACCACCACCAGGAGGCGATTTAGGAGCAAACCACCGCCACCATTGGATTCAACAACCTCGAGAAGCTAGGATTCGACACCTCACCCGCTGCAAAAGGCCACCGGAACGCCGTGAACGAGCCTTCCCTGCCGCCGTGTCCGATCGATCCGACCCGCGCACCGACCCGAGTCCAAGTAAATTGGGTTTTCCAGATTTTTTTTATTTTTTTATTTTATTTTATTTATTTATTTATTCCGAATTTATTTATTATGTGTTATTTATTATTTTGTTATTTCTTTAGCCATTCATTTATTTGTTGATTTAGGTTTTATTTTCAATAAATAGGAAAATGTAGAAATTAGGTTTTTTTTTTAGGATTTAATAATGTAAAATAAATAATAAAATATAGAAAAATAATAAAAAATATTAGGAAAATAATAATAAAATTTTAGATGTCAAAATGGGATAAAAAATTCCTAAAAATCACGAAAATCAACAAAAATTCCCAAAAATCACAAAAATCAACAAAAATTCCCAAAAATCACGAAAATCAACAAAATTTCCCAAAAATCACAAAAATCAACAAAATTCTCAGAAATCACAAAAATAACAAAATAAAAAAATAAAAAAAATCATAAAAATGTTCAAAAAATCATAAAAAATGAGTTTTAGCACTTAGAAAAATCCTTTTCTTCAAATAAATCCAAAATTGATGTTTTTCCGTAAAATCATTTTCAAAATAAAATCAAAGCTTAGGCTTAGAAGTTTTTTAGAAAAAAATCCCAAAAAATGGTAAGAACATAAACTAAAAGAGGTTTCATAAATTAAAATTCACCAAACCAACTTAAGGTTTTCAGAAAAGCGAACTACAGTTGTTTGATCCTGAGTAGCAGGTACGTAGGCACCCATTCGAGTCAACCCATAAAATGAATGAAAAATCATTTTCTTGAAATAACTCAAAAGCATAATAAAAAGTAACAGAAACACAATGAATCATATTTCTAAATAAGATCAATTTCAAGAGATTAGGTGGTAACCGTAAAGGTTTTAATAGGTTAGCCTCCGGACTTAGAAACTATGGTTTTTCCCTTTTCCTCTTTTCAAAAACGAGAAGAGGAAATAACGACGACTAGTGGTCCAAATTAAGACTAATCCACTCCTTTAGTCTTAATTCAATATTTCCCAACAACAGTTGGGTGGTGACTCCAAAAATCAAACGAAATTCCTAACTCAAGTCGATGATTTACATTAGATGAGCATAGGGTCTAGTCTAGATCGGATTAGGAATGGAAATTCAAAAATTAGACTCGACAGGTGGCGACTCCAAAAATCAAACGAAATTCCTAATTCAAGTCGAGGATCTAAATTAGATGAGCTTAGGGTCTAGTCTAGTTCGGATTAGGAATGGGAATGCAAAAAATTAGACTCGACACATCCCGATTGTGGCGTCTTCATATTATACCAAGGTTCTTGTCTCGTCGCTTATAGACAACGGGTCGCGGTTTCCACTTGAGGGTGTTTTTGCATCTTAGGTAACGAATTCCGAACGTATTGGTACTGGGTTTCGTCACATGTTGGCGTGGTTCGTATCAGTTAGGAATCCGATCAAACCGATCTCGCATCAGGATGCGTGGCTGGTTGTGGCATCTCGAGTTTTGAGGCATTACATTGAGGTTGGATTATTTCTTCTACCCCCTTTCTCTAATCTCAAGCTACATCACTAAGATTAACTTGAGTTCTTCTTAACTTTCAAATATTCCAATGAAATTGTGAATTAATTGTATGATTCTAAGAGTTTATAATTCTATGTTTTTTTTTTTATAGTTTAAATTGATGCAAATCGTTTAGGTGCAATATTTTAAAAGAATTATGAGTTTAGGTATATGATTTTATAAATTTTTTATTCTACTGATTCTAAATGTTTTTTTATGATTCCACCGATTTTGTATCTTACAAGTCCAGGTAAAATCACGGGTTTGATAACTATGCTAGTGACTCAACATAGGATTTCATAGTTCTACCTTTTACTTGCTTGGATTCCCTGTTATTTGAAATCAGGAAGTGGATGCATTAGCATATCTTCCATATAGTAAGACAAATAATTTGGGTTAGATTGTTGTAACAGCTTCAAAGTCTTTCTTCTACATATTCTTTTCAAATTTCTTAGGTGTAGTTGCAGGGTTACTCTACCAATCAAAAGGAGGGTATATGTTTTTCCACTACCCAACATTTTAGTGAAGAACTTCTATAAGATTTAGTTTGTTTAGTATATAGTGAAACTAGAACCATTAATCTTTAGAAGAAAAGTTAACCATAAAGTACTAGTAATAAACTTTATGCTAATGAAGAAAGTAGAATTTTGCTATCTTATGTCAATCAAAAGTTGCCCTTTTTTAATGGGAACATAGATTACTGTGATTGACACCCTCCTAAAAACCAAAATTACTAACCCTTAATTAAAAAAAAAGGATTCAGACCCTTGCAAAATATTGATGTCGCCTTCTAATATTTAATTACACCAACAATTCTACTTTTTATACTAATTAATCCCCTATTTTGATTAGTTTGAATCATAGTTGTCAAAATCGCAGTTTTACTCATACGATTTTATGAGCTTATGATATTAGAACGTCTTTTTGAGTTAACTTGAGTATAAAATCATTTTTGTATAAACTCGTGGTGGAATCACAAGTCTATACATAAATTTAGTAGAATTTAACTTTTTACCCGAGCCTACTGATTTTACTTATTTGACTTAAATGGTCTAAAAAATGGAAAATACAACCAGGTTTTCACAAGATATAAATATTATTGGCTCTTTGAAAGATTTGGAATTAGAATATAAAAATATCATTGATAGTAATATCAATAATAATGTTAGCATGGATGATTAAGATGACAGTGATGATAGTGATGGTGCAAAGAAAGTTTTAATGATTAAAAGGGAGCTAATGAATTATTTTAGTTTTATATTTTATTAATATAATTTATGTTGTAGTGCATCTCATATTTGCCTTGTTGTTTATATTGTAGTTTTATGTATTAACATAACAACTTATGATCGATGATTTGTATTATGAGTATATAACTTTTATTGTGAGTTATGACTAACATTTATACTGAATTTCTTTATTTTCATTTTATATGTCAAGTTTTTTATGACTAGTGAACATATTACAGTTTTGAAAGCTATTTTAAATATAGGATGTAGAAACTTATGTTCTTACGTTTTGATTTTATATTTCAATTCTATAGTCCCTCTAGTGATTTTCGGTGAATTGCAAGTTTGCTAACCTTAGTTTGAACAACCAAAATGTCAATTTTATTTTAGAGAAAACCTAATTGGGCCATAAATAGTACTATAGATGTGATGACCCTAAAGGGGACCTTATAGGATTAACTAAAGTTATCATATCACATGTGCACTTGCTATATGATAATTGTCTTTCGAGTTGGAGGTCACAAAACTCTACGTAAATATTTAATTAATTATAATTTATCATATCACATATAGTCATATAATAGGAAAATATCTATGCATTCCCATATTCTACGGTTGACAAAGATTGCAAAAAATTAGAATCCCTTACCAAACAGTGAAATGGGTAAATAGTTCTAAGTTTTGCAAAAGTATATCTCTATATGAATTCCTAAGAATAAGATACTATATTCTACAATTAAATTATCTAACTCTATTAGTCTCAATTTAGGTTGCTCTCATTCACACCAAATATATCTCATCCTAAGCTTTATAATTACCTATAAAACTAATTGAAAGATGAGTACACATTGCGGCTAAGTGAGATAGGAGTATAATATTCTCGTTAATTCACAAGTACAAGCAAGTTATCAAGCATATAAGCTTTTATAATATTACCTGTAAAACCAATCTATTGAAGGGTGAGCACACATTAGCTCAGTGAGATAGGAGTATAATATTTTCATTAATTTATAAGTATAAGCAAATTATCAACCATATGTTATGCATGAGTAACCATTTATAATGCAACATTACACACAATCTTTTAGTAACTAATGTGAAGTCTAGGGTTTACACCTCTCCTTGACCTTAGGCTGGGAATACAATAGCCATCAGTGTATGAGTCAACCACATAAATGACATCCTTAGCCAGATGCCCTAATATGCGCTTTAGTCTTATCTTAAAACTTAGTCTTTTTTATCTTATCTTAACATGATCCCTACCTTGACGCCTCAGAATCTCATAAATCTTATCTTATCATCTTAACATCATCTTTAGCCTATCGCCTTAGGATCGACTTGTGACATCCCTAGCTTAACACCCCAAGATTTATGCACAATACCCATAACAATAGACAAGACTCTAGGCTTTGCCAAAAGCACAACGATTCTTGATGCCACTTAGTTCGCAGATAGTGGGACAAGATTTCCAAACATGTCATCCTTCCTACTATTGTATGATAGTGACAACCTCTTGTGGAGTGCATGTTGAGTTTTAGATTAATCTAGTTCATTAATTAGTTAGTTTTAGAGGTGACCAACCAAATATATCAAGTAAGCAATCAATTCATAGAGTAATAACATCAATAGTAAAGTCATAGCTTATCAACTAATTCACTCATTTCCAAAGGCTGTAATGAACTCATCATGATCCCTTTAATCAATCATTTACACATCAAATTACAATTTATTCAATTGACAATTCAAATCATATGGGTAATTGCACCACTGTTATCTATTACTAAATAACGGGTTTAGTAACTTATCATGGCTCAACTTCGTAGGTTAAATAGAACTAAGTTCATAATGAGTGGAGTTGTGGTTAAGCTATTAAAGTTAAAATAGGTAGCTGTATTTGACAAAGTTTCAGTTGATCTAAGTGTGATTTTGTTGCTAAAATACGTAATAGGATTTTTTATTTAGTATAATGTGATTTAAGATGCTAAATAAGGTGAAAAGAAGCATGAGTAGGTCATATCATGTTTAGCTAGTCGAATGAAGTCCTAGCTATACAATTGGCTAAGCTTGGACGGGTTATTATACAAAATGATAGGTAGCCATTTAATGGATGTTCCTTGATAGGTGAAATAAAGCTTAAAAATTGATAACTAGTTAGATGGACGGCACTTTAAAAAATGTAGAAACTCAATCTAAGACTAACTAAACACAACAAAACACTACTCCAACATTTTTTAATCCCTTCCTCATTACACAAAAACCCCTCAATACACTCAGAAAAATTATAAAACTTTATTTTCATCATGCATTTCACCTCCAAAACACAAATTAGTAATTAAGAATTTTCACTCACCTCAATATAACAACTTAAAACTCAAATTAACTTCAAAAGTTGAAAAAGATCAGGTTCTTCACTTAAAACCAAAGAAAACAAGCTTACAACTTTATCTAGCAACTAAACTCATTGAAAACTTGAAATATAATCGAGTTTACAAATCATTTTTTGATAAAACATTCTAAAATTTGTTTTACGTTCACGTAAATTTGGCTTAAATTTAAGCTTAATATTTACCTATCAAATCTAGTCTTGTTATAAGTGCCCTTTACAAGGATCACAATGACACTTTCGATTCTTGATTAAGAGGTGATTGAAGCAGTTATAGTGATTGAAAATCAGAAAATTTGTGGAGTCAAAAAAGGTTTTTCGAAGAACATTGAGTGTAGAAATTTTTAGAGTGAGGAATAACCGAGGAGAGGGAATATTCAATGCTTTTTAATATAAATAAATCCTTTCTTGAGAAGTAAACTTTAGGTGGTGAATTATTATCCCTTTAAAAATTTCAACTAAAATCTGTACTAATGGGCTTATTTAATTATCCCAAACTGTAATTTTTAGATAGAAATTTGTATATAGCTTAAAGGAAATATTCTAAATATGTCACTTAAAATTTTAGTTACTATACTATAACCTTCTTTTATTTTTATTTCATTTATTTATTCTTATAAATTATCTAATGAGCCTAATTCACTTAATTCCCTCATTTTAAAATTACTTGTGTTTAATATAAAGTTTTTTCTTAACTAAACGTTAATCTAACTTATATTTGTCAAATTTGTGGGGTTTTATATCCTCCCCCTTCAAAAGTTTTATCCTTAAAACTTTAGGGTACCTAGGTTTATATGATGGACATTCCTCCTTTATTTCACTCTTTAAATCCTAGATTGCTTCCCCATCTTGAATGTTTAGTCCATGGTATTTCCCCACATAAAATCTTACACCCTTTGCCAACAAAGATTGTGTTTCCCAAGTTTTTGGAGGACAAGTATTTTGTGTTCTTCTAATATGACTACTTTTCCTTCATACTCACTTATAGATGATACTTGCCATATCTACTAGTATGACCTTACTCTTAAGAATACGGTTAATCCTTGTATTATTCTCTTTCCTCTTGGAGGTAATTATATCCATTCCCTTTTTTTTTTTGTGTGTGTAGCTCCACATTAAATAGAAGAAGGTAAAATTGAATAGCAATGAAAACCATTTTTAAAAGAATTTTACTTTATAACTTGAATACTAAGTGAGTTCTTATATCTTTGAAAAAAGAGTCTTTTATAATTAAAATTTCATTTTAATTAAATTATTAATAGTTATAACTTTTTAAGTAAGAGGAATGGTGTTTAATATTGTAGGTATGTACCTATCTTATTTTTCCCTTCATTGTTAACCCTTCTTAGCTAAAGAATAATCTTGTTGCCTTTCTGTTTTCTTCCCCATTCATTAGTAGTGGTGTCTTGTTGTCCGATCCTTTTTCTTGTCAATTTCTTGGATATATTGCAAAGTATTGTCCTACTTGCCCACAATGATAGCAGTGGTAGTAGTTTTCTTAAGGCATTTTTAATTTTTTTAAACCCCCAATTCATGAAGAAAACACTATCTTTAATTGAGGGAATTGTTGGGAAAATAAGATCTTAGTGCTTCTAACATTTAATTACACGACTATGGTCGCTCAAATGGAGGTGTTGGTTTTATCCATAAAAGGGGATTGATCCAAATTTGGCCTTTACCCCCTATCATATCCATCAAAGTATTGATTAGACCAAATGAAGTTTTGAAAAAAAAAATATATATATATATATATACTTTTCTTTTCTTATTTTCCCCTTTTCCCTTTCTCAACATGATTTCGTCCCATCAATTAAGGCAAATAGTGCAACGATAGGTTTGGGGGGAAAGGGGGGGAGGTGCTGGTGGAATGGTTGTTGCTATAAGGTTCCCTCCTAGCAATAGAGATTACATCAGAAGTTTGTTGTCAAGTCAATTGTTTGTTTAAAATAAGATGAAGTGTTTTTTTTATTAAAATATAAATATATATATGAGCAAAAACAAAAATAAGTTTAAAAACCCCAAAAAAAAGGCATAAATTTTATGAATTATTATTAATTTTTTTAAGGTGTAGAGTTGAGTTTTTTTGGAATAGGATAATAGATTAAATACAGTTCAGTTCCAAAAAAAACAAAAGAAGGAAAGAAATATATAGTTAAATAAGCACTAAAAATTCATTCGATGTACATTACGAAACATAAAGATTTTTAAAAAAAAAAAAAAGAAGATACAAATGGATTTCTTTTTTGAAAATAAATACTTTTAAAATAAAGAATAAAAAAGGTTTTTTAATTTAGGTTAAGACCCACCTTACTATTAAATATATTTTTTGGTAATATATCTAGTCTTTCTATTAAAGTTAATTTAAATTATGGGGTAATTTTTTTTATCAGTCGGAAATATGGTTAAACATTAAAGAAAAATTTTGATTTAAAGATAAGGGGAAGAGGAATTTGAAGTATTCAAGAGATTGACAAAAATTTTAAAGCAATGATTATCCAGTTTGAAGATGGAAGAAAGTTGATTAAAGGAATTAAAGATGAATATTAAATTAAAATATGATTAAAAGGAAAAAAATCAAGATTTGAACGTTACTATATTACATAAAAAAAAAAAATGAAGCAAGCGAGGGGAAAACGATAACAAGAAAGAACAATAAAGAGAAAAAATGTCAATGTAATTTTTAAAATTTGATCTTAAAAATTTTTGTTTGAGTTTATTGTAGAGGGGTCAATTTTTAGATCTTTAACTAAAAAATTCATTTCGAAGTTTCTTTTTATTTTTTTTTTCTCTATTTTTGTAATTGCTTTTGTGTAAGTAAATGGCAAAATAGAGAAAAATGATAAAAAGCCAATCAAATAATTTTTTTTGCCAATTGCTTTAAATCTTGAGATTTTATTTTTTGGTGTAGGGGAAAAAGGATCCTAAAATTTGGTGGTTAAAAATGGTGACACATAAAGTAAAGCCACATGTACTTTTTTTTTATTTTTTTGATCTCTATCTTTTATTTTTTTTTGCAATTTTTTTCCATTACAGAATTACAAATTCCCCCTGCTAATATAATTAAATTTTTAACAATACCATTGATGGTAATCAAAGAAAATTTTTTAAACCGTTTTTCTAAAATGTTTTTAATATATTAATCAATTCACCTCCTTTTTTGTTTTTTAAGGGGGCTAAAAAATTATATTAGAGCAAAGCTTTTTTTTATTGTTTTTTAAAATTAAGGTAAAATTTTTTGCTAGAAAGCCCTTTTTTTTATGATCTAATTTTTCTTTTTTAAAATACAGGTTGAGACCTTAAAAAAGCACAAAAGGCAGGAACTTTTTGCCATAAAAAAAAAATAATAGAAAGAGTTGCATCTAGATGAGAAAAAGAAGGCAAAAGAAAATTTAAAAAACAAAAAAATTCTCTGACCAGCCCCCTTCAAAATTCTATTTATCTAACATACGGTATGGAGAAAAAATTTTGGATGTATTAGTAAACAATGAAGAAATAGACACTTTTTAAAAACGGGAAATTTTAACTCCCTTGTGCAATGTATGGTGTTTTTAAAAATTTTATCTAAGAAAAAAATCAAAGATCCCCTTTAAGGCTAATGGGAACAAGAATGAAAATCTAATATTAGATCCAATGCTGGGGGGTTGAAAAAAATTTAGTATGAGAGTGTTTTTAGAGGCAAAGGGGTTTTAAGAGAAGGAATTTTTAAGGGTTTGTGTTCATTTAGGGCCTTAATGAATAAAAGGTTTTATTTTGGGTAATTAAGAATAATGAAGAAAGGGAGCAGTTTAATTAAAAAAAAAGTGAAAAGGTTAAGAAGGTATACGCCCATGAACACAAGTTGTTCTTAACTGTGTTCCACACTAGATATTTTGGTGGTTGAAAGTGGAACCTAAGAGGTATAAGGTTAAAACATAGTGTGCCCCCCAAGACATGGGTTTGTACTTCAAGCATGCATTCATACCAGGTATCAAAGAAAAATTTAGATGGGGAGGCACAAAATTGAAAAAACAACCATGTTCTTGACTAGTCCCCCAAAGCGAAATTTTAATTTTTTGTTCAATTGTTGAGTTTCCTTATTTAGTGTTTTGTTTAAATACCCTTGTAAAAACCCTACTAACATTATCAACTTGATGCATAACACTTTTTTATAGTTTTTTCTCTTTAAACTTTGTTTTTATGAAATTTAAACTATTGAATTGTGGAAAAAAACAATTTATCTTGTTTATGTGTAAAATTTTGAGGGGGAGAGTGTATGTGAACTTGTTGGGGCATAAAAATCTAGCAAGTGGTTTTACAGTAAATTATTTTTTTATGTGGGGCTCAAAATGGCAAAAGCAAAGTAAAGGGAGGGGGGTGGAATTATTTTTCAAAATTTTTTTGAAATCTAATTAAAAATCCCTTTTTAATTTTTTTTTTCCCATGAAGAAGTAGTGATGAGCAAAAAAAAATGATAGAAAATAATGTGCAATGAAAGTAAAGAAGACGACGAATATAGAGGTTCCTGTGAGTCAGTCCCCTCTTTCAGCTTCATTCAGGGGTCTGATCTTCCCCCTTAGTTATTCATAATCTAAAAGCAAAGAAAGTTACAAAACCAATAACTTTTTCTTTCTCTTTCTAGCCTACCATTCGGCTAAAATAATCTAACCTTTTGTAATCCACTTTCAAGGTAATTTTAACGAAAAGTAAAATAAAAAAAAATTTTTAAAAAATGAAAAATATAAATCCTCTATTTAAGCTCAAGGAAAGCAAAAAATTAGAATGTATTTTTTCTCTCTTGTGTCTCTATTGTTTCGCTTTAAGTTCCGCTCTAAGTTTTGTCTTAATTTGAAATTAAATCTTGAGTTTTTATATTGTCCTTCTTGATAGAAACCTTTAAGCTCATAGAATCTTCTAAGCTTCTTGTTGAAAAAATTGATATCCCTATAAAGGGGTTTGAAAATCTTATGTGTATTTTAAATTTTTAAAATCCCCGTTTCTCTTGTGATTCGTAGATATCATTGGTATTTTCTTATTTGAACCCTTTTATAGATGAGCTTTTGTTTGGGAAAAGTAGAAGATTCCCTTTATGTGGATAAGCTTTGCTAATGTAAAAATTTGTTATACTTATCCTTGTTACTCATTGGTTGACATTTAGTTGGGATAAATCTTTAACGTCTTGAACATGCATCTTTTATGAAAAAAAAAAGGGACTTATTTCAACTAAAAATTACTTTGAATACTTTTGAAAAAACTTTAAAAAATTTCCCCGAATTATTAAACCTCCTTAATATATTTTCCCAAAAACACTTAGGGTTTCAAATAAGTAAAACTTTTTTTTAAAGATAGATAATAACTAAATAAATATAATTCTAAACTAAAGTAAAACTGTTTTTTAAGTATCTATTGAAACGTCTAATAGATTGTTTTGCTAACTATTAGATGAAATGCTGTAAATTACTTTCGATTAAGTGTCTGTGAGAATAATATTTTGTTCGATACACTTAAAAAAAATTCATTAGATTTCTTATGCCCTTTTTGTTATCACTAAAGTTTTTTTCAAAGAATTAACATTTTTTCCTTTTTTATGATAACAAAACTTCTCTCCAGAAAATTCTTATATAATAATTAAATGTTTGTGAAAATTTGGTTTTTTCCCAACTTTAAAACTTCCCCCCCTTTTTGTTATTAGGCAAGTAGTATATATTACCCCTTCAACATGTGATATAATTTAAAAGCATAGATTGTCAATGTCAATTTACAACAAAATTAACAAAAATAAATCTCATTGAAAATAAAAAAATATACAGACCAACAATTAAATCAAATGATTAAACATGAGCTTTAAAAGTTAAAAAAAGTTAATAGTGATTAGCATGAATCTTTAAACTAAAACAATTAAAAAACAATATCAATGTAAAAAAATAAAATTCTTTTTTTTCTTTGTGGTTTTAAAACTTTTCTAGTAGTTGCTTGCCCCTTCCCCTTATTTTATTTTGGAATTTGTGCTTCTTCAGTTTTCTTTTGTGAATTGGGATTGATTTCAGTAGGGGTGGACTTGGTTTTTGTTCTTTTGGTTTAGAAAGGGGAGATTTTTAACAATTGTTCAGTAGGGGATTTAGACTGAGGGGTTTTTGGATGGTTCAAGAAGGGGTTTTAAAGATTGGTTCTTGAATAGCTTCAAGTGCAAAAATCAACTAGGATTGATTGTAGTATTTCTTGCTCAACTTGATCCAAAATCTTAGTCTTACCACTTTGATGAACCCTTGTGTGCATGTGAAGTATCCATTTTTGTTTATGCATTAGAATAATGTCTTTAGCCTCATTATTAAGACCTTGTTGATCTTCTTTAAAAAAAAGTTTTTGGTGAATATGTTACCAGTGGGAGTTGGTGGAAGTTTTCCTTGATTATTCTTCATAGGTTTGGGAGTGTTGACTCCATCATGGATTTCATCTCCTAAAATTTTTTCTTTACAAAATTTTCTAAATCAAATCTTGCTTTTAGATTTACCACTTATTCTAGTCCTAGCTTCAAAAACATTTTTCTTAGGAGTAGGGGGTTTTGGGGAAAAGCTTCTACTGAATGTTTGTAGAAGTGTCTGATTTAACTATAGGTTTTCCTTATTCCAAAATTTCTCTTGCTAACTTCCCCTTTAATAGTTACTATCTTTGCACAGTAGACATCCTTCAGGAATATCTCTTCAAATATCTAAGATCCCCATATATTGCATAATCTCTAAGAACTAACCTTTCTCAAACATGTAGTTCATTTTTATGAAGGATTTCTTTAGTAATTTTCTTGACAGGGGAATTGTATAATTCTTGAAGGGTTCGAAACCAACAAAAATAAAACCTACTCTTTGCAATTTATGATTTTCATAAGTGGTTAGTGGGTCGAAACCACAGAATTGGTAAAGATATTTCTATTCAAAAAGAACAATAAGAAAAAGGAAATGGGGGTTTTGTTTTTGAATCAAAAAGTAAAACAAGGTAAGAAAATCAGATATTGGTGAAAGCCTAGCCCCAAAGGAACAAGTGGTTTAATTCTAGGGTTGATATCGATGAAAAAATTCTCTATTCTTGTTCTCGATAAATTGGGGTTTGGTTATTAACAAGCTCTTAAAAACCTATCCTCCTTACTTCCTCGATAACCTCGGATAAGCCTTTAATTATTTCTCTTTTTGATTTAACAACCCCTTTGACAACGTTAGGGTTTAATCTATCAAAGCATTTAAATCTAGAGAGACTACCAATTCATCCAGTAATTATAAGATAACCTATTTAAACTGATCACACACCTCCATAACATGAAAAGATCATCTCTTTTATAACCAAAAATGTTATTGCATCACTAAACTAGAACAATCAAAAAAATACGGATTTTACGGCTAGTTACAAAAAATTAATTGCTAAAATTTAGTAAAGGTCTATTTTACCAACAAAAAAAATAAT